>JAFIRS010003442.1:0-134767 GCA_018342105.1 Gonioctena quinquepunctata
GGACCTCCCATAGGTTGCCATTGCCTGCCAAAAGTGGAAAATTGGGGGGCGGGTGATGATAGTTGACTAATGAAAACATCCTTTTCCCGGTAGAGGGGGGAAGTCCTTTATCTACGGGCACTAGATTGTATTCCTTGTGTAACTGATTGAGCTTACAGAAATATAGGCTGTATATATATAAATAAATTAATAATTCCCGAAAGATTCGTAAATACATTTCAAGAGAGTAGATCATAGGGGGAATGACTCTCCATCCCTCCGCATTCTCGACCTGTGAGGTCTTTTGTACATTACCCTTCACCATTCAAGACCCGATTCCGGATTCCTGCAAAGTATCAGTTTCCTGTGGTTGTTCCTGGGGATAAGGGCGTTAGAAAAACTCCTTCAAGAACTCAAGCCTTTGCAAAAACACTTGGTAGTTGCAAAGCAGGTGTTTTTGAGTTTCTAGAAATTCTGTAACGGCACAGTTCCCTGTCTGATCTTTTCAGTTTTTTTGAGGTGATATCAGAGGATAATGTCCGGTGAGCAGAAATTCATTTTTCGCCTTTTTGTCCAACTCGAAGCTGTTCAGCTTTTGGATGAGCTAAAAGTTTTTTTCGTTTGTCCTTGCCCTGGAACCTTATTCCAGGGGGTTTTCCCAATTTTGTCAGCTACCCCGGAAACTTTTCTTGATGTGGGCTTTGAAATATCACAGAAGGGTTCTGGGCCAAAAATGTATTTGCCCCTTCAAGGCTGTTCCCCTCGATTGTTCGTTTCTTTGCACCCACATCAGGGTAACCTGATTATTCGTAGCCAGTTGTCTCAGGGAGAGTTTGTAGTCCCAAGTCAGTCTAGACTCCAAGTGTGTGACTTTAGAGCTGCTTTTCAAAGAGTAAAAAGAAATAAATTCTCTGAAATTTTTAAAATACAACAAAATATCACGATTCCTAAATGAATAAACTTGTCTCAGATAGTCATCTGAAAAATAAGAAAACAATCTCCATTTTTCGTTTCAGAATATATTTACATTTTGCAGAATATGTACTTTATAAAATACCTTTATCTTGCTCAGTCTTTGTTTTCTAATAATTTGACTATTTCACCTTCACTTCATATCTCTTCGAGGGAAAATAATTTATTTCTATATGTTTTCGAAAAATATTCTGTTACTTTTTTTTTTCGATCCGCTGTCCATTCCCCCCAATGTCCGTTTCTATTTCCTCTTTCAATGTTTTTTTTTTTTTTTTTTCCAACCTCAGTCCCACTATCGATCTTAGTATTTTTATGGAGTATTCTCCCATTTCTCCTCACAAAACCAACTAAGTAAATTCTTTTTTTGTTGCTGGAACCTTTTGAGGTAATCCAGAAAAAATATTCTACAATGAAAAAGGGGAATTTTGTATAGGGGACAAATTATCAAATTAAAAGAAAAAAAAGCATTCCGGGGGAGTCGAACCAAGACCATGATTTCTAGCCATAAGCTCTAATCTGAGCTATTCTAGGACATAGGAATAGACACACCCGGAACCTTTTCTTAAAATTCAATATTCATGTGAAAATGAATCGAAAACAAACGATTTTATCACGGCCGTCGAGATCCATTACCTGTCACCAACTTCATCGTCATTCGAAAATTTCAGTAATCTAACAATGTGTTTCCTTATGGGAAGGGTAGGGCCCGTTTAATAAAAACCGGTTTGAATTTTGAAAAAAAAAATCATCCCTGTGGGAGTCAACTCAACCTTATGATTTCTAGCCATTATCTACCATCTGAGCCATTCAAGACATAGGAATCGAAAACACTTGGAACCTTTTCTTCCATAATTTAATATTCATGTAAGAAATGAATCGAAAATCAAACTGGCCGTCGAGATCCATTACCTGTCACTCAGCTTCATCTTCAGTCGAAAATTTCAGTAGCTGATCTAAGCAGATGATCTCTAACCATTGATAAGATCAACTATTATAGGAAGTGGAAATATTGTGGATTAAATTTTAGTAGAGGACAAATTATTAAATCAAAGGAATAAAAGCATCCTATGTCCCCAATAGCTCAGATGGTGAGCCGTATGGGTAGAAATCATAAGGTCGCGAATCGACCCCACTTGAGGATACTTTTTCTTCTAATTTAATAATTTGTCCCTCTATCCAAAATTCCCTTTTCATTATATATTTTTGACACAATATTTCGACTTTCATATTCCAATATTCAGTTATATTCCCGTAAGTAGAATATTATTCTCATTCGGATTGTTAGCTCCTAGAGTGGAAGGACGACTGTCAATTTCTGATTACTATCGCTTTCGATGTCCATCGTCTTAATGTATTTAAGGTTTTCAAGATGTTTCACCTGAAGACGATTGCAGATACAAGCATTCGAAACGTCGCAGATACAAGCATTCGAAACGTCGTGAAACCTTAAATGCATTAAGACGATGGACGCCCTAAACGATAGTAATCAAGTTACCACATCGCTCTCACAACCTTCAAACAAATGTCAATTTCGTAATTCCAGTCTTCCAGTGCTTCTGGGTGTAGAAGGTAGGGTTTCGTTTGATCCCTTGATATTGGATTCTCGTGGGTAGAAGGTAGTTTCTCATTGTATTTGTAGGGCTGGACGAAATATCCAAAAAACTCATTGGTCGGATTTGGAAGAATTTGAGAGCAAAGATAAAAAGATTGTTTTTTTTACCTGAAAATAAATGATGACGAAATAATAGAAGGAAAAATGGTCTATTTATGAGATGAGTAGGATACAAATGAATGCGAATGATACGGGATAAATTGAAATATGAACTTAATAACTTGTCTATCAGATTGGGCTGAATGTTGGATCTGCACCGAGTCGCCCATAGGAGAATAATGCTATCCCAAAACTACCGCTGTGTCGAAAGAAAGAGCGCTCTGTCCAGTCACTTGGAGCATGCCCGGCCTTGAATGTAAACACTTTGGAAAGTCTGCAGTCTACATAAAAAGTAAGAGTTACCACCTCACAATGCTGCAATCAGTCAACCAAACTATCGAAAAGCAATTTGAGAATTTTCACACATATGTAAAGGTTCTGAATAACTCAATTTCTTGAAAATTAATAAAATTCTCAAAAACTCATAAAAGTTACTTTTGGCGAACAAATGGGGAAAATTGATGTAATTTACTATTGCATTCGTATATGATATGTTTTCCTCCTCATAAATCTTGAATTTCTGTAAAACATATGAAAGTCCGGTTAAAAAAATTCAAAGAAGTTTACTTACTCACAAAAAAAAGTGCACCAGAACTTCGCACGTGTTTGCACATGAAGACACTGACCACAATGTATTGTTGTACATGGTTGCCAGACTGGGGACGCATCATCATGCTACAGGTGAAAGGAGTATATTCAATTTATATTAGCAATCACGATTTAAAATTGTCTGAACTAAATGTATACTGGAACTTTCAAAGACCGTATAATAGTACGTCCTTCATTATGTTTTTCTGGTGTACATAACTCTCGCATTTGATAATTAATGTTTTCTGTTCTCATATGCCATGGGAGCTCTGGAAGCGGAGTTCAATTTGCGAATATATAATTCGATGGTTCGTTCAAAATAATGGAATTATTGTTGGAAAACAATACTGCGTCCGTATACGGACGTTGTATCATTCAGGACGCGGTAGTGTAAGTCAGAAACCCACGTCGACGATTATTGTACGCTGGATAAATATATATATATATATATATATATATATATGCATCTTCAAACATTAAGACATCATTCCATATCGATACCTTATGGCCTCACCTAGAAGGAGTCACGCTAGCATTTGTTTTGCTTGTGAATATTCATACTATTCAGTACTTCTGGCGACATCTAGAGATTTGAAGTCTCTATTATAAGATTTAAGATATAATTTTTTTTACTATTCACATATCATTGATACATCTTACCAAAGTGCTATGATTTTGCGTCAGATATACTAATTTTATCCATATATAAAACATTTCGTCTCACTACAACCTCATGCGTGTTGCCACTATGTTAATAGTATTCTCACCAGTTTGTGTATCATCTCCTGCATAAATCAGTTGTTTTGTGCAACCTTATCATCCTGAAGCTACAAAATTCTAATGAAAAGTAATAATTTTAAAGGCAACTGGAAATATTGTACACAACAGATCGAGTTCAAAACTTGATAATATGTGTAAAAGTAGGAATAAATATCTGAGGGTTGTTTAAAAACTTGAAAAGTTTTTTGCAAACATCAAAATTTGTTGCTATTTGACTGCGGTATTTTAAATATTCAACTGCATTTTTTTCGAAATTGAGATAAAATAAATTAAACCCTTTATTGAAGAATGGGTATTTTACAGACGAAAATCAATCGGAAGAAAACTCGGAAAACCCAAAAAAAGTACTTAAAAAATATCGACAAACTATACATACAGTGTCACACATAAAGTTCGCAACATATGGAAGTTTTTTTTATTAGATATCATAAAAAATTTACTTTGCAGTTAGTTTGTGCTTGAAAAATGAGTAGCCTCTTTCCTTTTGTCATGTCCTACTCTAATCTTGTCAAATTTGAATTTTTTTTTAAATCCTCAAAAAATCAGTTTTTTTGAAATTTCGAAAAATGCCAAAAAAAAAGTTGCTCAGTTTCCAATTCTATACCTTCGCTCCAAATTTGGGCTCTCTACTGTCAGTTAGACTTTTTTCCAATTTTATAAATTTTTCGATAAAAGAACGATTTCCACTTTGTCTTGTGTGGATAACATTGTACATAAAACTTATTTGTGAATTATAAATTCACGAAAATCTGTACACGAAACAACTCGATTTATTAAACGCAATAATTTGACATTAACCCCAACAAAAAATTTGTTTCAAAAGCTTACTAAGGGAAAATTTTATTTCGATTCGATCAATTGTACTATTTTCTTCCCGAGAGGTTGCATTAGTCTTGTATTGTTTAAAATCACGGAATTTTATATCATGTTTAGTACAAATAGCTAGAACAAAAGTCTTTTGAATAGTTATGAAACTGTAGGTCATTGTTTAGTTTACAGAAAAGTATGATATTTCGGGTTTGTTTGTAACTTAATTATTGGTCAGAAAAATAATCAAACTGGATAAAAATCTATTTAAAAAATAAATAATACGAGTGTAATAAGAATGAAGAGAAACTCGTTTATTCGATTACTGGCATATTAACGTCCATGCATTGAAAATCCGAATCAGTTTCACAATGAAATGAAAAAACTAGATGAACTTTGCAACAACAAAGACGAATTTCTGGAGGTGCATTTATTTTTTTTCTGGTAACAGGCCAATGTGGGTATTTTATGGGCAAGATATGACATTGAAGTCTCGTATTCATCAAAATTATGAAATTTGAATCATGTTCCGTTCGAATCGGTAGAGCGAAAGATTCGAAAAATAAAAAAAAATTGAAAAAAGTCGAAATAACAGTGGGGAGCAAAGGTATGAAATTGGAAACTGAGCAACTTTTTTCTTTGGCATTTTCCGAGATTTCCAAAAAAACTGTTTTTTTGAGGATTTTAGAAAAAAAAATCAAATTTGACCGGTTTAGAGTAGCACATGACAAATGGGAAGAGGCTGTTTTTCACTCATTTTCCAAGCACAAGTAAGTAAGTAAGTGAGTTTATTTAATATAAGTATCCTAATATACAATATACAAATATAAATGTTACATCTTAACAATAATAACATTGTAGTAAAATATTCGCTAAGCAAGAATATGAAATGATATTGAAAAAAAATAAAAATAAAGGAAAATTATATTATTTTACATATTTCACTGTTCTAAACAAATGAAATGGTGTAAATATGGTAAATAAACCTTAAACTGATTTAAATATATTTTGATTTCAGGTAATCTATGAGTAATTTTTTGAAATGTATTATAGAACTGCTACTTATAATGTCTTTTGGAAGCTTGTTATATTCAATGAGACCTCGGTGGAATAGTGAATCATTGATCTCGTGTAATTTGTTCTTGTCACATAAAAATTCATGTTACCTCTTGTAGGATAATCATGAATTTCATTTTGATAAATGATGAATTGATTGAAGTAGGTAGGTAGTTTTCCTGATATTATTTTGAAAATAAAAATCATAGTATAATAAAACACTCTGTCCTTAACTGATAGCCAATCAAGAACCTGCAGCATATATATTATGGGAGTGTATCTGTTACATTTCAACAATATTCTCATTCCTCTATTTTGCAGTTTCTGTAATGATGAGATACAGTTTGAATTGAGAAGAAATAATAAGGAAGGACAGTAATCAAAGTGAGGTTTGATTATCGTATTATAAACCGTTGAGGAGGTTTGAAATGACAGATATCTGCTGATTCGTGTGAAAAAAAATATTTTTTTTGCAATTTTTTTGTTAATATATTGAAAGTGTTTTTTTAAGATTAGTGAGTTGTCTATTATAAATCCAAGATATTTAAACTCTTCTACCAATTCAATTGTTCCACCATAGATTTCAATTTTTATCAAGTTTTTATCCAACAAATTGTTTTTATGTTGAGTGGTTATAATCATTGATTTTGTTTTCTTTATGTTGAGTTTCAGTTTATTAATTGTGAAAAATTCTGAGATTTTGCCAAGTGTTCGATTCATTTTTTTGAATAGCATTTGGTAGATCAACATCACTTGCTGTTAGTAGGGTGTCATCTGCGAAAAGATTAATAAATTCTTTAGAATATAAATGACATTCATATAGCATCCAAATTTTAACGATTTTTAAAATTTTTTTTTTTAAATTTTGGGCGGTTAATCCATAATATTGAAATTTCAAAAGTAGAATAGAAATTTCTATGGTTTCAAAGGCTCTCTTGAAATCCAGAAACACTGCCACTACATATTTGTTTGAATCAATATCTATTTTCCATTTTGACAATGTTACTTGTAGGGCAGTTTCACAGGAATAACTAGATCGGAAACCAGATTGATTCCATTAGGAGTTTATTTTCATTAATATAGTCTAAAAGTTGGCTGTAAGCGGTTAGTTCAAGTACTTTTTCCAAGCATGGTAGTGTATTAATTGGTCGAAAATTAATAGCTTCACTAGTATTTGCAATTTTGGGTACTGGGACAACTGTGCTGTTCTTGAGTTGTTGCGGGAAACCTCTGGTTTCCAGAGAGGTATTAACAAAGTTCAAAATAACAGGACCAATAACATCAAACACGTTTTTTTAAATTTTGCTGTTGATAATATCCGAATTGCATTTATTGTCCAAGTTACTTATTATGATTTTCAATTCTTTTAAAGTCAGTGATTTAAATGATGAGAGTTTGCATTGAATTCTGGGTAAATTGGTATAAGACCACGGGAGAGAAGGTGGAATTCCATCTCTAATTGATACAATACTTTCAATGAAAAATGAATTGAACATTTCAGCTTTATCGTGATCTGTTACAGCTTTTGTTGTTATTTGACTTATTTCAAAAAATATTTGATTTGGGATAGCGGGATTTTTTTGGTTTTATTAGAGTTTTTAGTGTTTCCCACATTTTTTTTGGGTTGTGTGAACAATTGTCAATTTTTTTTATAATACTTATTTTTTTTTAATTTGAGAAGATTAACTACTTCAGTTCTACAACTCTTATATGTGATCCAGTTCATTTGTTTAAGGTTCACATCATCACCTTTTCTAAATGCTTTATAAGCCCTGTCCCTCGATTTGCTTAGTTTAACAACATCATGGTCATACCAATGCAATTGATTTCCCTTAATTTTATATGATATTAATGGAGATATGATATTTACTTGCTCCCAATATTTTCCACAATGTTGCCGTAAATCACATCAACATCTATTGAATTTAAATTCCAATTGCAAAGTATCAATTGATTATTCAGTTAATCTAGATTTCTTGTACTATAATTTTTATATGTTCTGATGGAATCATCATCATTACATATGGATGTATTTCTGATAGAGACTGAAATAATGTTATGGTCAGTTATTTTTGGTGTTTTATGTACCTTATAAAAACAGTCAGCTCTGTTACTTAAAACATAATCGATCAATGAGCTGCTAGTGTTAGTTACTCGGGTAGGTTCATTTACTAGTTGATCAAACTGACTGCGAAGTCTAATTTTCATTAAATCTATTAATAAAAAAACCTTCCATATGTTGTAAACTTTATGTGTGGCACTGTATATAATTAACAACATGTCCTGACAGACTGACTCCTTACGATCAATACCCAGATCAAACCGCTGGATCTGTAGGTAAAACCACATATATGAAAAAATGGGGGGTGAGTAAGTACCGTCAGTTTTGAAGGTAAGAGTTATAGAAATTGGTTCTTGGGCTTTTCTTCTCAAACAAAGAAAAATATATTTTGAGGTTTTCGACTATTCAACCCTAAAGTGTTCAAGAAGAGGGTTGAAAGTTTGTGTGAGAGTACCGTTAGTTTTTTTGGAATTTTCAGTCTGACATATACCGTATAACAAATTTCAATAAAAAAAAATCTGAATATACTTAGTGTCCCAGTAAGTGCTTCCAGTTTCCAGTATGTTTTTAATATATTTGGATAGGCGTCTTCATTGCGAGTTCAACGATGTAATATTTTCTATGACTAACCTTTACCAATAACTGAGATATTGCTGGTAAACCTGAGGTACCTGCTTTATTATCAAATAACATGTCCTGACTAACTTATTGACCATTGTTGAGCCGAAACCGCTGAAAGTATGAGATGTAGAGACTCTCTAGAATTTAATTCCAGAGTTAAAGGTACCCCTTAATATTTGAAAAAATTGTATGCATGAAACTGTTGATATGAAAGATGGCAAAATATGTAAAGCAAAAAAGACACTTCACTGAATGATTTTCACTAAATTGGGTTTATAAAACCACAACACGTGGTTCTCTATACAATAGCTTCTTCAGGAAGAGATAATATATACTACCTCCATTTTTAAGTGTTAATCTGGCGTCATTTAATGAAATTGTTTTTTCGGGTGTTTCGATTTTTTTTGTATGCAATAAAAAAAAATTAGAAACAGTTCGATTTCGAAATACAACTGGGCTAGATGAAGCGATACGAAGAAAGACTTAGTTAGATATATGAAATATGAAAAATACATTCCAGCTAGTTTATTCACCTACTGCATTAAAAAAATACCAAAAAAAGTTTGAACATTCAATTGCAAAAACGGTGGAATTCTTAACAACAGAGATATTTTTCTAATTTTTTATCGTCTATTGTCCATTCGCTTAATATATTTTCCTGCCCATCTCACACATCTCACAAGTCATTCCGCATATGACATTTCCGTTCATAATTTTGATATTTGTATGTATTCTATTTTTTAGTTCTTGAATATCTCTCAGAGTCGTTTTGTTAGACCATTGCTCAAGAAAGCTCCATGAAAAAACCTGCGAGTTCGTTGATCTTGCGGCCAGTTACTAGAACCACCTGATTACTTGAATCATAACTGTAACTGTCAGTACAATATTCAGAATGAATAATAATTTTTTTATTTCATTTTATTTGTTTTCATTTTCACATAGTTCCTTTCCAGTTTTTTATTATTATATTATATTATCATGCAACCACTGCTTTTAATTAACATGCCATACCGTAACCATTCCAATCATTGGCCTCTTTGATACTTGAATAGCATTTTTAAGTTTAGGGTTCACTTATGCTCACACTAAAAATATAAAATAATAAAATAATTGATGAAAAAATCATTCAAAGACGGGCTTTTATTCAAATGCACTAAAAAGTGAAAAATAATTGCTTTGGATGTGTGACGTAAGTTATTTCGTAAGTTATAGATTCAAAAGCGTGTCGCGCAAAGTTTTTAGTTCGAAAACAAAAGCATCTCTATCTATGTATTTTTGTTGAAGCATCGTTATTATTAGGCTTTTTTTTCCTGGAGACCATCTAGAGATTGACTTATCCGCCATTTTGGAGTTGCCATCTTCAATTTATGAATTTTAACTGAAAATCAATAAGCTTCGACTAAATTCATAATTTTCGACCCAAAAACCCTGACATACCAATTTTGAATCGAATC
This sequence comes from Gonioctena quinquepunctata, assembly GCA_018342105.1. Lineage (NCBI taxonomy): Eukaryota > Metazoa > Arthropoda > Insecta > Coleoptera > Chrysomelidae > Gonioctena > Gonioctena quinquepunctata. The sequence goes on from JAFIRS010003442.1 coordinate 10,031, forward strand.
GAGCAATAATTACAAAACTCGTCCGCCATCTTGAATTTGGGAATTTTCATGAAAAATACATAATATCCGGCCCCAAAAACCCCCACATACCAATTTTGAATAGAATCGGACATTAACACATTGGCCATCTTAGAGCCGCCATTTTAATTTTATGAATTTTGAATAAAAATTCATAATTATCGACCCAAAACCCCAATACAATTTTGAATGAATCGGACCATGAACCAAACTCTCCACCATTTGTAGCGCCATTTTGTTTTTATCTCTAACAAAATTCATAATGTCCGACTCCGAAATCCCCCTCATACAAATTTTGAATAGAATCAGACCATGATCACGAAACTCCTCACCATTTTGGAGCCGCCATCTTGAATTTAAAAATTTTGACAAAAATTCCATAATTTCCGACCCCGAAAACCCCCACATACCAATTTTGAATCGAATCGGAACATAATCACAAAACTTGTCCGCCATCTTGAATTTTCGAATTATGAAAAAAATTACAACCCCCCGAAAACCCCTACATACAAATTTTGAATAGAATCGGACCATAATGACATAACTCCTCCGCCATTTTGGGCCGCCATCTTGAATTTATAAATTTCATAGTCTCCGACCCCGAACACCCCCACAAACCAATTTTGAATCGAATCGTACCATAATCAGAAGACTCGTCCGCCATCTTGGAGCCGCCATTTGGGGTTTTTCTCTAACAAAAATTTCAAAAAGCAATGTCACCGGAAATATGAACACCTGCCAAATTTCAGCTTAATCGGAAGTCGACAAGTGCTCCAAAAATGCATTACAAATTTTGAACTGGAAAGAATGACAGAATGACAGGAACGAAGCAAGTTAAAAAAAAGCTTGTTAAAATTAAAATATATTGAAATGATTTAATAAATCCTGATATTTAGACCTGTGAAACTAAAGATTATCACTGAAGCATATACACTCAATAAATTTCTAATAACATAAAACCATATACATTTTCCTCGAAATATTTTTTTAGATAGGTTCACTTACTGTTTGCCAAAGAGGCTATAAAGCATTTAATAGCAATATATTACAGTTGCAATGTTGCCATATCGTTTGAGTTACAATATCTTATTCGGATAAAATATACTTAAAATATTACAGGCCTCAAACGCAGAATCGTAACTAAAATATACTACTTGAACTAAGTTAGTAACATTACCGCCTCATGAAAAATTTTCTTTACTTCCATATAGCAACACTGTCTATTGTACTTTATAAATTCAACCTTGACCAACCTATTCAATTTTTTCAGGAGCTCCATTCTCGATAAATTGCGGCAAAATAACTTAAAGTCAGGAGAAGAAAAGAAGGTTGACATTAAGACGTTAGGTATACTGACGTCTTAATTCGCTCGAAGCCTTAATGTATGGTGGATGCATGTTATCTGAGGCGCTAAAGATAGTAGAATATATATATATATATATATCATATATATTTATATATATTTATATATATATATATATATATATATATATATATATATATATATATATATATATTTATATATATATATATATATATATATATATATATATATATATATATATATATATATATATAGGGGAATTCGGGGCAAAATGAACCAGTTAAGGTTTGTTAGATTATAGCGCTCAAACAAATATAGTTTGAGGATACTTTTTTTTTCTGTAGGGTATCTGAACCACTCACATATATATATATTGATAGTATAGAACTGAAAATCTTTTGTATGTAATATGCCAAAAACATATTTTCAATAGGCTGCAAAAAGTTCGTTTTGCCCCAAACGTGGAGCAAAGCGAACTTTTTTGAGGGGCAAAGTGAAACACACCAAATTATACGAAATTTAATCAGAAATAAAAAACTGAACGACTTTTTTTATTATAAAGACGAAAGCATATTTGAAAATAATACACCCAAACATGTATCAGTCTTTGGAAATATAAATTCAAAATAAAACAATACAAATAAAGTGTGAACACACTTTGGAAAAATACAACTCAATCATTATTTTGTCAGAAAAATGAATGAGCTACCACACAAAACTAATCTTTGGTAATGAAAGAAATCCTCAAAGAATAAAAAATGTACACTCATCAAACTGAACTTTTCCGTACCTCAGTTTGCGTGAGCGAAGTTTTCCTATAATTTCAGTTCCAGTTATTACTGAAATATCATTGACTTCTGGAAATACAAAAATATTCCAGTTTTCTCTATATTGCCTCATAAATTTGACGTCGTACCCATTTTTCGAAATGTCTATAATTTGCCCAACAAATTCTTTGGTTGCTTTCTCGTTAGTTAGCTGCACTAGAACATAATCATCTAGACAAATATTTTTTGTTGGTTCAGCGGAGAGTTTTTGAATGATCTCATTTTCGAAGTTTCCTTCATCAGAAAAGGTTTCTGTATCAGAGGAATCTTCACACAACTGAGCTATATCAATATTGTTTTCTTCAGTCAGAAGAAACGGCAACAACTTTTTTTTTACATCAGTTCTTTTTTCTTTTTTCACTGCTTTCATTTTCTGTTCTTTTTCTGCCTTCAGTTCGGCAAGAAACGGGGAAGATGTTATCACTGCAGTTGATCCTTTTTTTCTTCCTCTTCTTTGCCACAATTTTAGGACCTATCTTAGGGATAGGCAGAATATCTCTTAGAAATAGCTTTCGTCAAAATATTTGAGGTTCTATTGGAATTTTCTTCTTCTTGGGCAACCGAAACATTTTGCTGATCTGAAGAACTGGGACCTTGCTCATCATCTGCAGTTTTAGAAGTGATATTTTCTACACCACGATTAACATCATTTTGAGGCGGAATTGGGCGGTCGGTAACCTCTGCAGCAAATATTTCTCTAATATCGTGTATTGTCACGACTTTTCCGGGATTGTTTCTCAGCCAGTTTTGTATGCCCTGGCTATAATATGAACTCAACGGGAACATGAATGCAACGTCAAGAGGCTGCAGGCGATGGGAAGTATGTGGGGGAATTGCTAAAATGTGCACGTTGCTGTTTCTTGCCATTAAAAGTAAATCTAAATTTTTAACATGCGTTGAATGACCGTCGCAAATTAGTAACACTGGGTCATCCTTTGTTGGCTTTGCATGTTTTATAAAATGTGTGAACCATGTCGCTTTGCATCCAACCTGAAGGATGTGGAACCACTATACTTTCAGGTGGTAAGCCTCTTGAGAAGTTTGGATTATTTTTCACACAGGGAAATATAAGAAGAGGGGGAATGTATTGACCAGCTGTGCTGAAACAAATTTCAGCGGTAACCAGGGTACCCCGCTCTGCAGATGAGAGGCTACCGACCTGTTTTTTCCCCTTAAGAGATAACACTTTGGATTGTTTGTTAGGCACTGTACTGATTCCGGTCTCGTCGCAATTGAAAATTCTGCTAGGAGAGAATTTATAAGTGTCAAAGATGCTTTTCAAAAAGTCGAAGAATTTTTTTACGTTTGCTTTATTTAATGCAGATGCTCGGGCAGCAGATGTTGGCTCTGGGACCCGAAGAGATAAGTCTCTATGTCTTTGAAAAAATTAGATACCCAGTCTCTTCCTGCCAATCATTTTTCGTGAGGGAAGGTATGAGGAATATTATTTCTTTCCACATATTGATAGGCAAGATGTCTGAAATTACGAATAGTTCAACCGAACAAATGTCGTTCCATGTTCAGCACATGCTCTTTCAATTCTTGTTCTTGCTCAAGCGTAAATATTGGTTTGAATCTACCTAGACCCTTTTTTGCTGCCAAGTTAGAATATTTTTCTGATTTAATTCTTCGAAACAATGTTGCTGCTGGTACATTAAACTGGGTAGCAGCTGCTCTATATTTCAGTACTCCTTGTCGCACAGCATCAATGGCATTTTGCATTTGCTCCTCTGACCAAGATTGGTGTTTGCTTTTACGAATATTTTTTTAAACAATTTACCTCGAAAAAAAAACACAAAATTAAACGTGCATTCGCACCAGCAAACAACACATTTAACCTAACTTTGATTCAAATTATCTAATCGGAAAAAATATATATCTTCATTAAAAGGCATGCGACAAACTTATTGGAAAACTTTGGGGCAAAGTGATTCTTGTTTCATTCTGCCCTTTGCGGAATAGTTCACTTTACCCCGAACTGTAATTTGTTCGGCAGTTGAGGTTAATACAGAAATGCCATCACATTTCATTTTGATTTTCTAGGCAAAACACCTTTAATTGAATGCTTAACACTTGGTATTATTAACGTCCGATTTCAATAACAACTAGCCAAGTTATACATTACACTATAAACTCACCAGATTAGAATTTCACTACGAAAAAAATAAAACTTGATGTGGAATCGTACCTGTTTGTTATAATGTATTATAGTTCTAAGCACACTGTTGCCAACTTGAATATGCAAATATTAGTTGGTAAACTGTTTACCAGGCGCGAATGATTTGAAATTTATAAATAAAGTTCACTTTACCGCAACGGTTCACTTTGCCCCGAATTCCCCTATATATATATATATATATATATATATATATATATATATATATATATATATATATATATATATATATATATTTATATATATACAGTGTGTACATAAAGTAAGGAATAAATTCATTATCTAGAAAAGGAAAAGTTTTTCGAAAAAATCCGCGGACAAGTCAACTTTTATTTAACGATGCGCATCTTTTGACGTTTTAGTCGCATTGATGACGTCATTAATGTTTCGGCTATGACGTCATGGACATTTTTTTCAAATTGCAACCGCTATTTTTGATAGTGCCATTTGAAAGAGCATATTTTTCTGCACACGTTAAACCAAAAGTTTTGTCATGTTACATAGGGAAATTGTCGAAAAAATTTATGTTATAATGATTTTTAAGTAATTTATTTTACACAGTTGATTGAACAAACTAATTGATCAAATGTTCAAATTGAAGTCCTTCCTGAGCCTGGCAGTATCCAAGACGGTCAATAAATCCTCGTTGGACCTTAGTGATAGTTTGGTGAGTAATATTGTTACATTCATTCGTAATCCTAGTTTTCAATTCCTCAATATTATCTGGTCTAGTTTTGTACACGACATTCTTTAGATGGCCCCACAGAAAAAATCTAATGGAGTAAGGTCCGGAGATCTTGGGGGCCATTCAATAGAACCACGCCTACCTATCCACCTGTTGGCAAAGACTTGGTCAAGATACCTTCAGCTGCGTAATGCGACGTTGCACCATCCTGCTGGTACCATAAGTTGTCATTTGGTATAGCAGGGTTATCTGCGTTAGGAAATAAGATCACCAGACTGGGTATAACATAATCCTGTAGGAGTTGAAGGTACCTTGGACCATTTAAGTTTTGTTCGAAATAATCCTGTTTTGTACAATCGCCGCCCAAACATTTATTTTCTGAGAATACTGTGTGTGATGTTCTCTCATCCATTTTGGATTCTCCTTAGCCCAGTACCTGCAACTATGCCGATTCACTGTTCCTATTAGTGTAAAGGTAGCTTTATCAGAGAAAGCAATATTTTGTACTAGCAAAGGGTCAGCATTGCACATATCCATTAACGTTTGGCAGAACTGCATCCGTCGGTCTGGATCGTCCTCGGAAAGTTCTTGGTGCAGAGTCATCTTATAGGGATGCCACTTTTCCAATTTTAAAATTGTATGTGTAGTTGTAACTGGGATATCTTGATTTCGACTAATGCTTCTTAGGCTGTTGTGTGGATTTTCCTCCATTGATTATAAAACATTCAATTTGACCTCCTCATTGATTTTAGGACACCCAGCTTAAGGGAGATCATTAACACTACCAGTGTCTCGAAACTTTCTCTCAACTCTGCTCACTGCTGATTGAGTTATGGGCCTATCCGGGTATTTAGTATTAAACAGTCCAACTACTTCTTGTTGCGTTCGTACTCTATCAACATATCCAATCATCATCAAAATTTCGATTCTCTGAGTAACAGAAAGGCGCATTTTATTAATAATTTTTTCGAAAAGCAGGGTATTAATGGAATATGAACTGTCAAACTGTGGCATACGCCAACCACGGCTAAATCAGCAAGATAACAAAAACAGTAAAATGTCTTTTTACGATAATAAAAGAGTGATTTTTTTAGGGCTTCGAAAATACGAAGACACCAGTGGCGTACTGAAAGAGAACTTTACAAAGCTAGGAAGGACTTTATTTTGAACCTTTAATTGATTAGTTTGTTCAATTAACAAAATGAAGAAAGTTAACTCAAAATCAATAAAACATTAATTTCCTCGACAATTTCCTTATGTAACATGACAAAACTTTTGGTTTAACGTGTGCAGAGAAATATACTCTTTAAAATGGCACTATCAAAAATAGCGGTTGCAATTTGAAAAAAATGTCCATGACGTCATAGCCGAAACATTAATGACGTCATCAATGCGACTAAAACGTCAAAAGATGCGTATCGTGAAATAAAAGTTGACCTGTCCGCGGATTTTTTCGAAAAGCTTTTCCTTTTCTAGATAATGAATTTATTCCTTACTTTATGTACACACTGTATATATATATATATATATATATATATATATATATTAATCCTGCCTACAATACTGCGTCCTTTCCGGAAGCGTACGTTACTGCGTCCATCAGAAATACACTATCTAGGTCAATTCTGATAGAGTATACTGGTTCTACACAAAAAATCCTACTCAAATCTGGTTTCAGATCATCAAAAACTTCAAAAATAAAAAAAAGTATTCCTATATAATATTGCGTCGTTTCACCATCATATCATTATCACGTCCGGTGAATGATTTGTTTTCATTTTTAGTATGATACTGCGTCCAATTTGCATTAAATCTTTCATACTTGGCACGATACGGCATCCAGCGCTGTTGCCATGTTTTTATTACTTGCTTTTATTTAACTCGCTTCGTTCGTATGTCATTCTGCCATTCTTACCGGTTCAAAATTTTTAATCCATTTTTGGAACACTTGCCGACATCCGATTGAGATGAAATTTGGCAGGTGTTCATAATTCCGGTAACAATTCATAATGAAATTTTTGTTGGAGAAAAAAAATGGCGGCTCCAAGATGGCGGACGAGTTTTGTGATTATGGTACGAATCGATTCAAAATTGGTATGTGGGGGTTTTCGGGGACAGAGAATGTGAAATTTCTATCAAAATTCAAAAATTCAAGATGTCTGCTCAAGATGGCGAACAAGTTTTGTGATTATGGTCCGATTCGATTCAAAATTGGTATGTGGCGGTTTCCGGTGTCAGAGATTATGAATTTTCTGTCAAAATTTATATATTCAAGATGGCGGCTCCATAATGGTGAAGGAGTTTTGTGATTATGGTCCGATTCTATTCAATATTTGTATTTGGGGGTTTTCGGAGTCGGAGATTATGAATTTTTTGTCAAAATTTATGAAATTAAAATGACAGCTCATGGAATTACTGTTAGAGGAATAAACAAAATATTGGCGCATCAAGATGGCGGACGAGATTTAGGTTTATGGTCCAATTCGATTCAAAATTGGTATGTGGGGGTTTTTAGGGCCGAAGATTATGAATGTTTTTTCAAAATTCGTAAAATCAAAATGGCGGCTCCAAGATGGCCGAGGATCTCTGTGTTCATGGTCCGATTCTATTCAAAATTGGTATGTGGGGGTTTTCGGGATCAGAGATTAAGGATTTCTTATCAAAATTCACAAATCCAAGATGGGGGACGAGTTTTGTGATTATGGCCCACTTCGATTCATGTTTGATATGTCAGCCCGACTCGATGTCGGCCCGATTCGATTTAAAATTGGTATGTCGGGGTTTTTGGGGTCGGTGATTACGAATTTAGTCGAAGATTATTGATTTTTAGTTGAAATTCATAAATTGAAGATGGCAACTCCAAGATGGCGGATGAGTTAATCTCTAGATGGTTTCCTCATTGAAGGACTAGATAGCTCAGAACTTACAGGAAAAAAAAGGCCTCATAATATTTATGATTTAACAAAAATGCATAGATTAGGGTGGCTGTATTGAAATGCACAAACTAAAATAATCAATAAAAAACTTTTTTGAAGACAAGCTTTTATTCACATGCACTAAAAAGTTAAAACTAATTGCTTTGGATGTGCGACGTAGGTTAGTCCGGGAGTTATAGATCCAAAAGCTTGTCGCTTTTGTATTGTAACGAACCTAGGCCGGACCTGTCGCCTCGCGCGTTACCGTCGACAGCGATGAGGTCATCCCCGGAGATGTTCGAGAACAGTCCAGTCGCTCTGCCGCGGTGAGCAACGGTCGATATTGGAAACGATTGGAACATGCTGGTCGCCAACTGCCGGAATTCGAAAGATCGGGAATTCTGTGACGGAGATAAATAGGTAGCCCTCAAGATGGCACGGACAGTCTGAACGAGCCCATACGATCGAGCCATACAGTGGCGTAATATAAATTAAGTTGTAGATTTAGGTGAAATAAATTATTAAAACCAAGTTAAGTTTATTTACGTTACAATTGGTGTCGGAAGTGAGATTTTGAAAATAAACAAGGATCGTAGAGTGGATAGTCAGAAAAAAAAATTGATAGACCTTTTGTACGCCCAAAATAGACAGTGGCCCGGTTTTCGCGAAGTGGACAATTGTGCGTGGGGAAAATAAACTGATACACTGTTCGCGTGAAACAGAAAATAGACAGTGGCCCGGTTTTCGCGAAGTGGACAATTGTGCGTGGAATATAAACTGATACACTCTTCGCGTGAAACAGACAATAGACTGGTGGCCCGTGAAGAATTCCGAAGTGAATTTTAAAAACTGATAAACTTTCGTGAAACAGACGATCCTAGAAAATGTTAAGAAAAGCCTTGGATTTGAAGGTAGCGGAATTGAAACAGGAATTGGAAAGGAACTGGAAAACGGAAAAGCAGACTCCAGGAAAGACTAGAAGGACTATACAAGAAGGTGAGGACCCCGAAACATTTTTATTCGAAGTTCCCGGAGGTGATTTGAGTCCGATAATAGAATCCTTGAAAGAAGAGCTGCAACAAAATTCTAGAAATCTGGAAGAGAAGCTTGAAGAAAATTCAAGAAGCCTGGAAGAAAATGCAAGAAATCTGGAAGAGAAGCTTCAAGAAAATTCTAGAAATCTGGAAGAGAAGCTTCAAGAAAATTCTATAAATCTGGAAGAGAAGCTTCAAGAAGCCTGGAAGAGAAGCTTCAAGAAAATTCTATAAATCTGGAAGAGAAGCTTCAAGAAAATTCAAGAAGCCTGGAAGATAAGCTTCTAGAAAAATCAAGAAGCCTGGAAGATAAGCTCCTAGAAAACACAGACGGCTTAAAAAAAGAACTCTGTGGTGTGGCGAATCGTCTGGAAAAAAGAATGGGAACCGTCGAGGCAGAGATGGACAAGATGAAGGAAATAATCAGCGATGAAATCAAAGACGGAATCGAGGCAGAAATGGACAAAATGAAGGAAACTATCACTAAGCTGGAAAAACAAATTAATAGTGCGTCCTCCACAGAGATGGTTAACGAAAATGCAATGCTGGACTTGAGTTTGAACGTGGATAAATTTCAAGAGGGTATAAAAGATGTCAAGGTCATTTCAGAAATAGGGAAGCTTTCCATGAAGCCGCCTCAGTTCGACGGAAAAACTCCATGGGCAAATTACCGCCGGCAGTTTGAAGCAGCGGCCAAAGCAAACGGATGGAATGCAGGGGAAAGAGCTGTAGCACTGACACTTGCATTACGTGGAGAAGCGACAAATATTCTACAAACTCTCACCGCCCAAGAACAGGAGGACTATGATCAGCTGATTAAACATCTAGAATTACGATATGGCCACGCCCATTTGGAACACGTATACCACTCCCAACCCGAAAAATCGCTGCCAGAAATCGGGCGAATCCTTACAAGAATTCGAAGCTGACATTGCACGCTTGGTCTGTCTCGCATATCCAGCCACACCGGAGAATGTAATGGAGCGATTAGCGGTTCAGGCATTCCTGGATGGACTCCGTGACCAAGAAACAGACAAGCGTTGACACTAGCTCGTCCAACACATCTCGTAGACGCACTGGCACGCGCTTTGGAATTTGAGGCAGCAAAGCAATCCTGCAAAACCAAAGTAAAGTTCGAAGTATTGAAGAAGACTCACAGGAGCATGCTGACTTGGAAGCTGCCATAAAAAAGTGATGAAGGAAGTTTTGCCTGAGAAAAGACAGATAAGATGCTGAATTAGGCAAAATTGGACATGTGCGTAGCAAATGTCCAACATTCGAAAACACGACTCCGATGCAGGAAAACTAAAGAAGGTCGACGAGAAGGGCAACCGTCGGCCTGTGTCCAGCAAGCCCCGGTTAACAACGCATATGTCGCTATCCTGAAACGACAGAACAGAGGTGTATTCGTAGACGGTCTCATCAATAACGAGCCTTGCACCATGCTGCTAGATACAGGTGCGACTAGGACAACTTCTCGGACCTTCCTTTGCCAGAACACCGGAACGAATTGAACCGACAACTTGAAGCTACGCACAGCAACAGGAGCCAGCTACTGTATATGGCGAGCTACCGATTGAAATAATTTTGGGCAGCACTAAAGGAAACATCAGGCACTTGTAGCGGACATCGAAGACGATGCAATCATCGGAATGGACATCATGAGTTCCAGAGGGTTTGAATTGATTTCAAAGACGGCGTCCTACGTGTCAACGGAGAAGAGCTGGTACTTCATGGGAGAAGTGAAGAGTTGATCCGTGTGCTGTTGGCTGAAGATGTAAGCGTACCTGAGAGGGCTGAAACCATCCTGGAGGCTCGCCTGGACGGGAGTGCGAGCAGTGGAGACGTGATGATGTTCGAGCCCAAACTTCAAGATGAGAAAATTGACGAGGGATTGCCCTAGGGAAAACCCTGTTACGTGCTGAAAATTTGTACCGGTAAGGGTCATGAATGTCAATTACTTTCCAGTGACCTTAAAGAAAGGAACAATTTTAGGCACTGCTCGTCAGTTTCATCTGTGATCCGGGCGTACGAGGTACGATTAGCCAACCCAACAACTTGCCCACAGAACTAGAAAAATTAGTTGATATCTCTTCCAAAGACATAAAACCACCCTCAACAGCCCAAACTAAGAGATTTAGTCAAAAAGTACCAAGACATCTTTGTTACCGGACAAGGAAAAGGGGGTCGAACTAATGTGGTCCAGCACAAGATTGATACTGGGGGTGCCCGACCGATCCGGCAATCAGCAAGAAGACTTCCTCTTGCCAAGAAGGAAGAGGCTGACAAAATAGTCAGCGATATGGGAAAAGAAGGAGTTATCGAACCATCTGACAGTCCCTGGTCCCTTCCAGTCGTACTGGTGAAGAAAAAGGATGGATCGACACGCTTTTGTGTAGACTATCGCCAACTTAATAATGTCACGAAGAAGGACAGTTACCCTCTCCGAGAATAGATGACACCCTAGACACGTTGGCTGGTTCCACGATTTTCTCGACCCTTGATCTGAAGAGTGGATACTGGCAAGAGAACTCGCTCAGGAAGATCGAGAAAGACTGCTTTACCATCGGCTCAGGATTGTGGCAGTTCACCGTTATGCCATTCGGCTCTGTAATGCCCCGCCACATTCGAAAGATTGATGGAGACAGTGCTGAAGGGACTCTCATGGAACACGTGTCTAGTGTATCTCGACGACATAATTGTGGTCGGCAGATCGTTCGAGGACCACGTGAAAAACTTGGAGGAAGTATTCCTGCGATTGAGGAACTCCGGATTGAAGCTGAGCCCTAAGAAATGCCATCTGTTCCAAAAAGAAGTACGATACCTCGGCCACGTTGTCTCTGGGGAAGGAGTAGCAGTAGATGACCAGAAGATCAAAGCTGTTAAGGATTGGCCCATCCCAAAAGACATTCACCAACTTCGAAGTTTCCTTGGTTTATGCACATACTATCGCCGATATGTGCTGGGATTCGCCAACATCGCTAAACCACTGACCAGGCTCACGGAAGGCCAAACAAAGTTCCAGTGGTCCGAAGAATGTCAAGATTCATTCAGGAAGCTGAAAGGAGCTTTGATCAACGCACCTATACTGAGCTATCCCCTACCCAAAGGGAAATTCATTTTGAGACGGATGCCAGCAACGTGGACTTGAGCTGTCCTATCTCAGATCCAGGAGGGACAGGAGAAGGTCATTGGTTATTTCAGCAAGACGCTTAGCAAACCAGAGCGCAATTACTGTGTCACCAGGCGAGAGCTGTTAGCTGTTGTAAAGGAGTGAGCACTTCTACAAGTACGTGTATGGAAGAAGATTCCTGTTGAGAACTGACCATGCAGCTCTCAAATGGCTCTTACAGTTCAAAAAATCCTGAGGGTCAAGTAGCACGTTGATCGAGAGATCCAAGAATTCGATTTCGAGATCGAACATCGAGCCGGAACTAGCCATAAGAATGCAGATGCCTTGTCGCGAAGACCATGTCCAGATGATTGCTCACATTGCCGAAGAGCAGAAGAGAAAGAAGCAACACTTTGTAGAACCGCGGCAATGGATGACAACTGGAATGACAGCAAGATCCAGAAAGACCAAGAGAAAGACCCCGACCTTGGCTTAGTCGTCAGCTGGAAGAAGGGCAACGAAGACCATCATGGCAGGAAGTCGCAGGATACTCGCCGGCTGTTAAGTCCTATTGGGCACAATGGAACCTCTTATTCTGGACAATGGGATCCTGAAACGTGTGTTGAGGCCGAGATTGGTGGGGAAGACAGACGCCAAATAATTGTTCCCAGGAACAGAAGAGAGGAAGTGCTGCGGAAATCCATGATGGAGTCGCTGGAGGACATCTGGGAGTGACGAAGACCCTGCAGAAAGTGAGGCAACGGTTTTACTGGGCCAATTGTCGCTGACGTCCAGGACTGGTGCAGAAAGTGCGCTATATGCTGCTAGCAATGGACCTCGAATACGACCCAAGGCCCCGATGCGTCAGTACAACGTAGGCAGCCCGTTCGAGAGAAAGAGTGGATATGTCGATTCGGTATTCCAATGGAGCTGCACCCATTGACATCCCGGCCCGTTTCCCGTATCCGACCACGGGAATAAATACATCCTTGTGGCAATGGACTACTTCAGTAAGTGGGCGGAAGCCTATGCCCTGCCCAACCAGGAAGCCATCACCGTCGCCGACGTCTTGGTGAAAGAGTGGATATGTCGATTCGGTATTCCAATGGAGCTGCACTCGGATCAAGGCAGAAATTTCGAATCCAACCTTTTCCAAGAAATATGTCTACTGCTGAACATCCGCAAGACAAGAACCACGGCCCTACATCCGCAGTCCGATGGAATGGTGGAACGGATGAACAGGACGATCAACCGCCACTTGTCCAAGGTTGTCTCTGACCATCAAAGAGACTGGGACCAGTATCTTCATTTGTTCCTGATGGCCTATCGATCCGCAGTACACGAGTCAACCGGTCAAACTCCTGCTAGTATTATAATGGGCCGAGAACTGCGACTGCCTTGTGACCTGAAGTTTGGGATACCGCCAGGACAAGACACTGCGGGAGAGGACTACGTCAGCAAACTTCGGCAGAGAATGGACGACATCCACGAACGAGTCCGGTTGAACATCCAGAGTGCCAGCGATAAAATGAAGAAGACCTATGACATCAAGGCCGACGCTGGAGGATTTAAGGTTGATGACCTGGTTTGGCTGTACAACCCCAAACGTCGTCGTGGACTATCACCAAAGTTGCGGAACTCGTGGGAAGGCCCGTATAAAATCGTGAAAAGGATAAACGACCTTGTGTACCGAATCCATAAGCCACCCCGAGGGAAACCAAGGGTCGTCCATTCCAACAGGTTGGCCCCTTACGCTGGAAACCATGACCAAGTTCGCACCCTCAAGCCACCGGAGGATGATATGACGTTCGAGAAGTTTATGTCCTTGTATTCAAACGGGCAGAAAGTTCTACATGGGGTTACTAGAGAGGAGTCACGAGACCTTTCGAGGTGCCTGCTGACTACGCACTAGCGCACTGTGTGGCAGAAGATCTTCGAATGTCCAGGGCATCGCCGTAGTGTTCTCCAAGAAATTTGGTCAACTCCAAACACTGCGGGAGCAGAATCCAGAAGTTGGTGGGGTGCTATAGTTGAAGAAAGGCCAGAGAAACATCTACTACCTAGTTACCAAGAGGCATTCCCAAGATAAACCGTCCTATGAAGATGTCTGGAAGAGTCTCACCAAACTAAGAGATACTATGGTGGACCAGAATCTGGTGGATCTAGCAATTCCAAAATTGTCCTGTGGTATTGATGGGTTGGACTGGAGAGTCATAAGAAGTATGCTGGAGGCGATATTCAGATCCAGCGGCGTCAAGATTTTGGTTTGCTGTAACCCTCTTCCACGACCGATCATGAAGACCGTGGAGTGTTACTTCCATCGAACTTCACGGTGCAGATATGGGGAGTCATGCAGATATCGTCACACTCCAAGGATGAAATTTCGGGACGAAATGTCTTTAAGAAGGGGGCAATGTAACGAACCTAGGCCGGACCTGTCGCCTCGCGCGTTGCCGTCGACAGCGATGAGGTCATCCCCGGAGATGTTCGAGAACAGTCCAGTCGCTCTGCCGCGGAGAGCAACGGTCGATATTGGAAACGATTGGAACATGCTGGTCGCCAACTGCCGGAATTCGAAAGATCGGGAATTCTGTGACGGAGATAAATAGGTAGCCCTCAAGATGGCACGGACAGTCTGAACGAGCCCATACGATCGAGCTATACAGTGGCGTAATATAAATTAAGTTGTAGATTTAAGTGTGAAATAAATTATTAAAACCAAGTTAAGTTTATTTACGTTACAGTATTCTAACTGAAAACTTTGCGCGACAAGCGTTTGAATCTATGTCACGGAATAACCTACGCCACACATCAAAAGGAATTATTTTTTACTTTTTAGTGCATTTGAATAAAAGCTTGTCTTCAAAAAGGTTTTTTATTAATTATTTTATTACTGTTTTGTTCCCTATATTAAGTATTTTCTGATGTCTTCAAATGATTAGCCCATTTTTTTTGTAAATTTTTGTAAAATTGTTTTTAACCGCTTTCTTAGTTGTTTGACCAACCCTCAGAAGTTAATGAAAACTTGTACGAGTTAAGATCACGGGGACCTTACCTTTTATAGTGGGATCCGAAACCACTCTTGGGACCTTGAAAAAATTTTTCACCAGCTGCGGGAATCGAACCCGCGCCAGGTGGAAACAGTTGACACAAGATCGACGCTCGTTCCACTGAGCCACAAGCCCCGTGATGTCTTCGTTCACTTCCCTTATATGTATAACTAAACATAAAAAAATATTATAATTGCTGGGGACCAGTCATGGATGATATGATAATGTAGTAGTAGTAGTAGTTTATTTGAAATAGATAAAAATCTAATTTACAAACATTCAGAATAATCATTAAAGATATACATAATTTTCAAAATAATCATTAAAGATATACATAATTTTAAAAGGATAATATTATAACTATTGAAGTAATAAAATATAAATAACATTAAAATATAAAGAACATTAAAATATAAAGAACATTAAAAGAATTACATTAAAAGTATTACATTACAAATCATCTAAAAATGCCACTAGACTCTTCTTAAAATTAACAACATTATTGGAATTTTTCAGATGTATTGGGAGTTTGTTGAATTCATTTAAGCCTTTACAAAATAGGTTATTCATGCATGTTCTCGAATTTGTTCTACTAATATGGAAGTTGTTACTGTTTCTGGTGTTATGATGATGAATATCTCTATTTAAAATCACATAATCATTAAAATACGCTGGTTGCAAGCGCTTGACAATCTTAAAAATAAAAACCATTGTTAAAAAGTATAACCTTTTTTTACTGGTAACCACTGAAGAGAATTTAGCATATAAGAAATTGAAGTATAGCGACTGCATTTTAGAATCATATGCATTCCGCGATTTTGGAGTTTTTGCATTTGAGACAGTTTATTTTCATTGAGTAGAAATAGTATAGAAGCACAGTAATCAAAATGTGGTTTAATAATGCAGTTGTAAGTCGTTATTTTAGCATAAGTGCTCAAACAGTTCGAAACTCTAGAAAAGAAAAAGGAGCTTTTTTGATATTTTTTTGATAATATACTCCGCATCTTTGTTTAGTGTCAAGGAACTGTCAATAATAAATCCGAGATATTTCATTTCGGATACGATTTCGATACTTTCACCACTGATATTGATTGTATTCAAATTAGTTAGATTTTTCAACTTATATTCCGATGCTATGATCATTGCTTTTGTTTTATTGACATTAAGTTTTAGTTTATTAACTTTTAGATATTTTTCAATATTACTGAGAGAGTTGTTTATATTTGAAATTGCATTATCAAGATTATCATCAAAGTCAAACACCAAAGTATCATCTGCAAAGAGATTTAAAGAATGCGAACCTGGTGTGTAGTGAATGTCATTTAAATATATGATGAATAGAAGTGGTCCCAAAACGCTTCCTTGAGGAACTCCTATTTCACTTGAAATTTTGTCAGATAGAATGTTGTTTATCTGGGTCTGTTGGAAACGATGCCTCAGGTAACTTTTAAACCAATTTAACACATTGCCAGATATACCATAATATCTTAATTTTTCCAAAAGGATGTTTCGATCTATCGTTTCAAAAGCTCTGCGTAAATCCAGAAAAATAGCTACAGTATATTTACTAAGATCTAATGCCCTTTTCCATGTTGATATGGTGTACTGAAGAGATGTTTCACACGAATGATTTTTCCGAAAGCCAGATTGGGCACCAATAAAGAGATCATTGCTATTAAAATAATTTTCAATCTGTTCATAGACTGCTATTTCAAGAACTTTTTCTAGTGACGGCAAAGTGTTTATTGGTCTAAACTCACAGGAATCTATGGAATTGTTAACTTTAGGGATAGGAATAATGGTGCTAATTTTGAAGTGATCTGGGAATATCCCTTTTCGAGAGATGTATTAATAAAATTTAATAATACATGTCCAAAGCAATCAAAAGTTTCTTTTAAAAGTTTACTATTAAAAGGATTTCCTGTTTGTTTATTTTGTTGTCTAATGAAAATATGATCCTACGGAGATGGCCCATACTTACCAGTGTGAATTCACTAAGTGACTGATTAATAGGGGGATAGTTATGGCTCGACCACAATTCTTCATCGTCAATACTGTTTGCAATTTGTTGAACACTGGTAACAAAATAATTGTTAAAATTTTGGGCAATCTCTAAGCTATCAGTACAATACCGGGGTTGAATACCATCAGTAAATATAATTTTATCATAACAAAGGTCATTTTGGGGAGTTATTAGAGATTTCAAGCTTTTCCACATTAGTTTAGGGTTGTTTCTGTTTAGATCTATTTGTTGCTCATAGTATGACATTTTTTTATGTTTAAGAAGGTTTACATACTGATTTCTCAGAGTTTTAAAGTTTTCCCACGCCTGGTCTTTGAGATGAATTCTACTATTTATGAAATTTTTATAGGCAATATCCTTTTCTTTTCTTTGTTTCTTAAATCAATATTTATTTATTTATTTATCAACGGACAAGCCAATTATACCATTACAAAAAGATTGTACAAAGTATACATTTTACAGATGACTGAGATTATGTTAAAACTAAAAATTAAAACTATTACAATTTTTTAACTGCTTTTCTAAAGGATGGTAAAGATGAACCGAACAGCTCAAGCTTGTTGTTGTGAGTGTTTGCTGACTTCAGTATTCTGTTAAGGGATTCGTTTTGACCATAATTTGTTCTACAAAAAGGGATCTTTAGAATGTCACTATTTCTACTTCTTCTAGCATTTACAGAAAGTGAGGTAAGCTCAACAATTTCAGGATAATCAATACTGCCATTGATAATTTTATGGAGGAATACCAGATCGATTTCAAGTCTTCTATGTGTTAAAGTATTCAAATTTAGGGTTTTTTGAATTTGTGAATAATTGTATTCATCTCTATTCATTCCTAGTTGTAGCCACAGTATCTTAAAAATTTATTTTGAGTACTCTCCAAGAGTTCTATGTCGACTCTATAGCATGGTGACCAAATGAGTGTATTCAAGAATAGATCTGACTTGGGCACAATAGATAATCTTGAGAGCATTGACAGATAGTTCTCTTGCAGAACGAAGAGAAAAGCCCAGCATTTTTTTTGCACGAGATGAGATTTCTGTTATGTGACTCTTGAAATTCATTTTTGAGTCGAATATAACCCCCAAATCTTTAATCTTGTTGGTCTCTGATAAGTTTGTGTCGTTAATCTGATAAGCATAATTAATTGCCTCTTTATTTCGTAAAAAACAAATTTTTTGACATTTACCCAAGTTCAGTTTTAGTAAGTTAATATTACACCACCTGGAAAGGTTATTTAGGTCAAACTGTAATCTCTCAGCATCAGATATGGATTGAACTGTTCTGAACATCTTTATATCATCAGCAAATAATAGGAAGGAACAGTTGGTGATAACATTTGGAAGATCATTAACAAAGATATTAAACAGTAGTGGTCCCATGTGAGACCCCTGAGGTACCCCTGAAGGAACTTCAATTGGATCTGATACTGAACTACCATATTTGACATATTGGACTCTATCGCTAAGATAGGATTTGATCCATTCTAAAATATTTCCTTCTACTCCCAAAGACTCAAGTTTAGCAAGTAGTAAACTGTGGTTGACTCTATCAAAGGCTTTCGGAAAATCTGTGTATACGGAGTCAACCTGCAGTTTATTCTCGAAAGCATTAATGATGTAATTTTGGTAAAGCAATAAATTAGTGGTAGTAGATCTACCTCTGCAGAATCCATGTTGTTCATTAATTATAATATTTTTGAAGTCCCACGAAAGTTTTTTGGAAATCAAGCAATCAAACATTTTTGGTAATTCTGATTGATTACAAATACCTCTGTAGTTGTCAACGTTGTCCCGTGAACCACTCTTGTGGATGGGTTTTATGAAACTGTGTTTCCAAAAGCTAGGGAACGTACCTTTTTTGAGGGATAAGTTGAACAGGTAGTGAATGGGTTTTGCTAAAGTGTAAATGCAATGTTTAATCAAATGCAAAGGGATCTCATCTGGGCCAGATGATAGTTTCCAAGGTAGAGAATGTACTAAATCTATGATTTCTTTAATGTCTATGGTGTAGGAGCAAATGTTGACAGTGTTATCAAAGGTATAATGTGGAATTTGATTGATGTTTGTATTATCATAGACTGTCGAGAAATAGCATGAAAAAAGATTAACTATATCATTGGAATTTTCACCAGAGTTATTGTTATAAACCATACGAGAGGGGAGATTGAATGATTTCTTTTTATCATTGATGAACTTCCAAAAATGACGAGGGTTTGCAGAAATGTTATTCTCAGTTTTCAAAATGTAATTTTGATAACAGTCCTCACGTAAGATTTTAGTAATATCATAGTATGGTAATTGGTTTTCCTTGATCAAAACGGAGTCTTCCGGAGCTAGTTTGTCAACAGTGATTGTAGTTTTTGAAATAATGTCGTCCAAAATATTATTAACATCTATTGAATTTAGTAACCATTTTTGAGAAAGCAGTTCCATATTTATGTTTTTGTGTCATCTGAATATTTCCTTGTTTTTATTATTTTTGCAGTATTTTTAAGTTTGGATTTAAAACAACTTATTGTAATAACAGAGTGATCAGTGATTTTTGGAGTATCAATAACATAAGCATTAATATTGCAGCTATTTGTTACAACATAATCCACTAGAGTCCTACTGGTATTTGTTATCCTAGTATAATCTCTCACAATTTGTTCAAAGCCATACATATTAAAAAGATTCATAATTTTTTTTGTATAAAAATTGGACTTGTTTTTAAAGTCAATATTGAAATCACCTATAAGTATAATTCTTTTGTTGTTCTTATTGGAATAACCTTCGAGCATATCTTCTAACATACCAGCAAAAATGGAATCACTTGAATTAGGTGAATGATATAGACCTCCAATTAACCATTTCGTACTTCCTATTTGAATCTCGATGAATTGGATCCAATAGTTACTATTCAAAACAATCTTCTTTTTAATTTTGAAGTTTATCCCATGTCTCACATAAATGAGGACTCCACCAGTATATCGACTAATACTATCAGATCGAACAAAACTATATTTTGATAACTGCAGCTCTGAGTTGTCAATGACTTCTGTTGTCCTGGCTTCACTTAGAATAATGATAGATGGATTGTATGCAAGAATATTTGCTATGATGTCATCTTTATGAGCTATAAAGCTTTGTATATTTAGATAAATTATGTCTTCATTGAATACAAGAAAGAAAGAAAGAAAGATGGTGTTTCATTATAGCAACAAAAATATGACAGAGACAACACGAATACACCATTCCCGATCCCAATACACTATAAAATTTCTAGAGTTCTTTGAATTATTTGAAATTCACTACTCGAAAACTATTGAATATTGGAAAAATGTAGAAAATGATATAATTATCCAACGTTTCATGAAATTCACAGAGAACTGTGTTTTGGAATCGTTTATGTTGTCATTATGTATTTGTTTCTTTTGTGCTCTTTCAGGTAGATAACCACAACACAAATTTTCCTTATCTCATCATTTACCTGTTATGGTAATACTAATTTAGAGAATAAAACTATAGTTGATATGACGTCATTCTATTAGGAAAATTAATCCCTTGCTAATCAAAGTTTATCTATTTATTTTTCCATAAAATCAACTGAGGAAGAAGTGTGGGACCTAGGCCCGCCATGTATCTAGGCTGACAGGGGGTAATACTAGTGACGATCCCAGACCTAGCTGGGTAAAGTCCATGTCCCCTTTCAGTTAACATGGTAGCATACCTTTTGCAGAAACGTATGCGGCGGAATCCCATCAAATGTAACACGAGTTTTCTGGTTGATGCGTGAGAAATCTTGCCACTATTGGAATTATGCTGTTGACATAGGAACCCAGGGGAAGAGGACCTCCCCATAGGCTTGCCGTTGCCTCGCCACAGGGTGTTGGACTCTGGGGGGCAGGGAGATAGATGGTGGACCAATGAAAAACATACCGTATTCAGTAGAGATGGGAAGTCCTTTATCTATGTGCACTGATGATTGTATTCCTTGCTGACTCGGCGGGGAGCGGCGCATTTACCCGCTCGGGTACTGACATCCCAGAGCCAGTAGCCTTATCAGGCGGCCCCACCGTGGCTGAAATGATTCGGTAGCAGGATAACCTAGCACGTTGATCCGGCGTATCCGGATTCCCATAGTGTGGGGTAGGGTAAGGTACTCACCAGCTTGCAGTTGTTACCACTGTACATATTATTGCTGTGGAAGTAGTGTACTCGAGACAATTAATACAGACAAGATTTGGGAAAAAACTGATTGAGCTTACAGAAATAGTACGCTGTATATTTAATTTTTTTTATTTTATTTATTGTACACAAAATGATACAAGTGATACATAATAAGAAAAAAAACAAAATATATATACCAAGTATGTTACAAAGATAAATTAGGTTAATAACAATAATAAAGAATAATAAAACAAACAAGTTTGAAAGTTGATACAATATATAAGGGACAGGGTACAGATTGTGTACAGAAAGCACCTAAGTGACTTAACACTTGTGTTGTGCTACAAAGTAATATTAATTGATCTAAAATTACAGTTGTGTACAGAAAGTAAAGAATTAAATAGTGGTTTTATATCATGTTAGTGTAACTATTGATGTTCTAGTATTTTGATAAATTCGAAGTAATTTGCAAAGATGAGTTTTTTATTCTCTCGAGAAGGTTTTATGATTTTTAATATGTTTTACTTTTAGGGGTAGGATATAACAAGTTTTGGGTAACGTATAAGTTAAGAAACGGTGACAAACATTTTTATTGAATTTTGGAGTGGGTAGCAATTCGTTTGTAGTGCTTCTAGTGGTATAAGCTGTTGGAACAGAATTCTGTTTCTTTTTGAATGCATACATACATACACTGTGAAAATATAATGTACGGATATTACTAAGGTCTTCTGTATATATAAGGTTTGTATGGAAAGATCTTTTTTCTTCAAAATTATTTTTAGAATATAGTTTTGTATTGTGTTCAGTTTTGGTAAATAATTCTTATACATTGCCCCCCACACCAGAATACCAAAACGAAAAAGTGATTCAGCTAGAGATTTGTAAATTAGTATGAGTAGATTTTTCGCTAAAAACTATCGTAGCTGGTAAAATTTGTATATTAGCTTCCTCACCTTTTTTGTTACATAGTCAATATGATTGTTCCACCTTAGATTTTCGTCAATAATTATGCCCAGGTATTTCACCTCGTTTGTTTCTTTAATTTCATTTTTCATACCTGGAACTTTAATACTGGAGAAATTGGGTCTGTTTGTTGCTGATATAGAGAAGGCGAGATAGTGGGTCTTATTAGCGTTTAATGAAAGGCGATACATACTCAGCCATTTATTAATTGCTTCCATGCTCTGCTGGATATAATTTTTAGTTTCAGACCATGTGTTTCCAAGAACGGTTTCTTGGGGGACCCCCATTCTTATAGTCATAGTTTCACTTGAGGTATTGTTTATTTCAACACATTGTTCCCGATTAGTCAAGTAACTGCTAAAGACATCGAACACTGCACCACGTATACCAAAACGTTCCAGTATGTTAAGAAGTATTGCATGGTCAACAGTGTCGAATGCTTTTGCCAAGTCTGAAAACACTGCAATGCATTTTTTGTTTCTATCAAGTCCCTCTGTAATACTTGTAATAACATTGTACATGGCCAATACATGGAAATTATTAATTTCCGAAAGTTTCTTAGTAAATACATTTCAAAAGAGTAGATTGTAGGGGGGTTGATCTGGCTCTCCAGCCTCTCTGTACCTCGACCTGTGAGGTCTTTTGTGCATTACCCTTCACCTATTCAAGACCCAGGGTTCTACTCCCTGCGAAGCGTATCAGTTTCCTGGGAGCTAAGTTCCTGGTGTCTAAGGGCGTTAGTGAAACTCCTTCGAGGAACTTAAGCCTTTTGCAAAACATCACTTGGAAGTTGCAAAGCAGGTGTTCTGCAGTTTCAGCGAAGTTCTCGCAGTAAAGGCACAGTTCACTGTCTGATCTTTCTAGTTTTTTGAGGTGATACCTCAGAGGACAATGTCCGGTGAGCAGTCCCGTTACCAGTTTCAAGTCTTGCTTGTCCAACTCGAGAAGCTGTTCAGCTTTCTTTGGCGATGGGCTCAGAAGCCTTTTCGCTTGTCTTTGCCCTGGAACTTATTCTAGTGGGTTTCAATTTTGTCAGGTTCCCAGTGCCGTAACTCTTTCTTGATGTGAGCTTTGGAAAGATAACAGAAGGGTTCTGGGCCAGAAAATTGGGTGTTTGCCCCTTCCAAGGCTGTTCTCTTCCGCATTGCCTTTGATTTCCTTGGACCCACA
Source organism: Gonioctena quinquepunctata (assembly GCA_018342105.1). Taxonomy (NCBI): domain Eukaryota; kingdom Metazoa; phylum Arthropoda; class Insecta; order Coleoptera; family Chrysomelidae; genus Gonioctena; species Gonioctena quinquepunctata. The sequence goes on from JAFIRS010003442.1 coordinate 33,478, forward strand.
TCAAAGTAACCTGATTATTCGTAGCCAGTTGTCTTAGGGAGAGTTTGTAGTCCCAAGTCAGCCTAGACTCACAAGTGTGTGACTTTAGAGCTTTTAGTGCTGCTTGTTCAAAAAAGTAAAACAGAAATAAATCTTCTGGAATCTTTAAAATACAACAAAATATCACGATTCCTAAATGAATAAACTTGTTTCAGACAGTCATCTGAAAAATAAGAAATAAAATCTCCATATTAGTCAGTTTCAGAATATATTTCAATTTTTGCAGAATATGTATTCTGTACAAATACCTTTATCTTCGCTCAGTCTTTGTTTTCTAATAATTGTGAGTATTTCACCTTCAATTCTTCACATTCATATCTCTTCGAGAGAGTTATTTGCTTTCTATATATTTTCGAAAATATTCTGCTACAATTTTTTTCTGATCTGCAATCCATTTCACCAATGTCCTTTCCATTCCTCTTTCAATGTTTTTGTTTTTTCATTTTTGTTTTTCTCATCTCAGTCACATTATCGGTTTTATTATCTTCTATGGAGTATTCTCCCATTTCTCCTTACAAAATTAACAGTTTTCTTTTTTGTTGATGGAACCTTATGAGGTGATCAAAAAAAAAAGTTCTACAATATTCAGTCATATTCCCGTAAGTAGATATAATCTCATTCGAATTGATATCACTGGAGTGGAAGGACGACTGTCAATTTCGTCATTCAGTCTTCCAGTGCTTCTGGGTGTAGAAGGTAGGGTTTCGTTTTAATCTCTCGATATTTTAATTTTAATATTTTAATTTAACAAATCAAACGGAAATAATGAAAATAATAAATAAACTGAAAAATAAAAATTCAGTGGGAGAAGATGAAATTCCAGTAAAACTTATTAAAGCAACTGCTCATATAATATCAATTCCTTTGAAACACATCATAAATTTATCCTTCTGCACAGGAATATATCCTGAGGCATTGAAAGTTGGATATATTAGATCTATTTATAAGAAAGGTGATAAGGACGATATGACAAACTATAGACCGGTCTCTCTACTTTCCAATGTGAATAAAATATTTGAAAAAATTATATACAATAGGTTATCAATTTTCTTGGAGATAAATAATGTATTAACGTCTAAACAAAATGGCTTTAGGAAGGGGAAAAGCACAATGAAGGCTGTCTATCAGGCATTGTCAAAAATATTGAACTCTATAGATAACTATAAAGAAACTGCAGCATTGTGTCTGGACCTCTCCAAAGCGTTTGACTCTGTGGAACATGATATACTCTGCAACAAACTGGAGCATTATGGAATAAGGGGAGTCAAACTACATTTGATCAAATCTTATCTCACTAATAGGAAACAGCGAACGGCTGAATATAACAAGGCTACATTTTGGGTCCCTTGTTGTACATTCTATATGTTAATGAGCTGCCGAACATAGTGGCACAGAAAATGGTTCTTTATGCAGATGATACATCTTTAATATTTCGAGAACAAACAAGAGATGAATGTGAAAGTCAAATTACAGAATCATTAGGGAAACTCGAGACCTGGTTTACAGAAAACAATCTAAACTAAACTGATTAGTTTCAATAGAACAAGTCATAATCTCTTAGTTAAGTTTAACAATCAAGCAATATCATCAGAATCCAGTGTATCTTTTCTTGGGGTGAGCTTGGATCACAAATTGGACTGGTATGAGCACATAAACAATACAGCAAAAAATATGGCAAAATATAGTTATGCACTGAAGGTCCTCTCAAATAATGTAGATGTCAATACTGCATTAATTGCTTATCACTCATTTGTTCACTCTAGAATGGCATATGGAATAATTTTTTGGGGGAATTCAACACATGTAAGTTGTATATTAGGTATTCAGAAAAAGTGCCTAAGAAATGTATTCGGAATGGGACCAAGAGCAAGTTGTAAAGATATGTTTATCCAAAGAGGTATTTTAACAGTAATTAGTTTGTATATATTAGAAGCTGTCATATTTGTAAAAAGAAACCCAGAACTTTTTGAGGAGCATATAATAAGTCATAACTATTCCACAAGAAATAAAAATGACCTTCGTGCAGATAAAACAAAATACAGTTATGTTCAGAAAAATGTTAACTTCTCAATCATAAAAATATGGAATAAAATTCCTTTAACATTAAGGAACCTAGATGACAGTCAAATAAAAAAAAGGTTGAAAACAATACTTGTCTCTAAAGCCTTTTATAACCTCAACGAATTTTTCAATGAAAATATACCTATCAATTGAATCTATCTCATCAAATGTGTCAATCGTGAATTTTTATATGTCTTCATCATTTATTATTGTTGTTATTATGTACGATATTTTAATCATGTTAATTATCTACTGATTCTAGTCTTCATTGCGAAATTGTGTATATGTAGTCTTTAGTTTTAAATTTTAATTTGTAAATTTTATCTCCAATTATATGTACCTAAGTGCTAATGTTACAAATGAAATATGTATAAAAAAATATTTGTTGACATGTTCTACATCCCTTTATGTGGATTTTTATGGAACTAATAAACTCTATCTATCTATTGGATTCTCGTGGGTAGAAGGTAGTTTCTCATTTCGTTTGCTAGGGCTGGACGAAATATTCAAAAACTCATTGGTCGTGATTTGAAAGAATTTGAGAGCAAAGATCAAAAACGATTCTTTGTTTGCCTGAAAATTAATTATGACGAAATAATGGAAAGAAAAATATGCTTTTTCTGAGATGAGTAGGATCCAAATGAATGCGAATGGTACAGGATAAATTAAAATATGAACTTAATAACTTGTCTATCGTCTTGGGCTAACTGTTGGATCTGCATCGGAGTCGCCCACAGGAGAATAATGCTATCCCAAAACAAACCGTCTGTGGTGTGAGAAGATAGAGCGTCTATCCAGTTCACTTTTGGAGCATGCCCAGCCTTGAATATAAACACTTTGGAAAAGTCTAGAGTCTACATAAAAAGTTTGCGTTACCACCTCACAATGCTGCAATCAGTCAACCAAACTATTAAAAAACAATTTGTGAATTTTTACACATATGTAAAGGTTCTGAATAACTCAATTTCTTGAAAATTAATAAAAACACTTGCAATTCTCAAAAACTCATAAACGTTATTTCTGTAGAACAAATGGGAGAAATTGATGTAATTTACTATTGCATTCATATATATGTTTTCCTCCTCATAAATCTTAAATTTCTGTAAAAACATATGGAAGTCAGGTAAATTTTTTTTAAAGAAGTTTACTTACTCGCAAAATAAAAGTGCACTAGAACTTTGCACGAGTTTGCACATGAAGAAACTGACCAAAATGTATTTTTGTACATGGTTCCCAGACTGAGGACGCATCATCATGCTACAGGTGAAAGGAGTATATTCAATGTATATTAGCACTCACGATTTAAAGCGCCCCCCAAACAGAAATTGTCTGAACTAAATGTATGCTGCAACTTTCAAAGACCATATAATAGTACGTTCTTCATTAAGTTTTTCTGGTGTACATAACTCTTGCATTTGATAATGAATGTTTTCTGTTCTCATATGCTATGGGAGCTCTGGAAGCGGAGTACAATTTGCGAAGATATAAGTCGATGGTTCGTTCAAAATAATGGAATTATTGTTGGAAAACAATACTGCGTCCGGTATACAGACGTAGTATCATTCAGGACGCGGTAGTGTATGGTCGGAAACCTACGTACAGACGTAATATTGTAGGCGGGATGAATATATATATATATATATATAAAACAGAGCGTCCGTATACGGACGCTCTGATAAATCCCTGTAGAAACTGAGGTCAAATCATCTTAGTAAGTTCACAGATTCGAAAATTTGTTGGACGCCTTCTTGATAGTGGAACCTGCTTTCTTGAATATTACTGTATATTATTAGTTCAACAGGTTTACCGCCAGCGGCGCAAGGCGCATCTTCTGTTTATTCCTTGGAAGGTATATAGTATATACTACTTTCAGAGCGCCCACCTCCAAGAATCTTTCAATTTGGGGAAAATAGGTAACCCGGGAAAATATTAGGTATAGTATTTCATACACCAGCGGCTGCTGATAATCGTCACTGGTAGTATTCGTTGGTAACATTTTTGGTACTACCATGCTATTTTTAGAACAGTTGGTTGTGTTTACTACTTGCTAAGGATAATAACGTGACGGTAGGTAATTCTCTTACCGTTTCGAATTTATTAGTGAGATGAGTGTAGGCAGATTTTGCATCTTGTTTTTTTGTAACATCTTTCAACGTTTCGTTTTTGAAGTTTTATTATATTTGAAAAAAAAAAAATTTTTTTGTTTATAATCTTTGTTTTAATTATTTAAATAATATATTAAGCATCCTTTTTTCTTAGAAATTCATCATTGGTTATTCTCTACCTGATCATTTTCTTTATCACTAATGTTTGTCGAATATGGTTGTTTTTGTTGTTATTTCTGTACCATTGAAAAAATCAGAGTTTGTAAATAATTGTTGAATTAATTAACAATTACATTATCGATAAAAAAAAGTTTTTTTTTATTAGGTAGAAAAAATAAATAATGATGAATTTTCAATAAAAATAACTTCATATATTATTTAAATAATAAAAAAAAACAATTATAAACAATTTAAAAAAATGTTAAGATTTTTTTTTAAATATCATAAACTGTTAACTTAACAAAAATTTTGAAAAATATTCAATTTATCCATTTGTTTATAAATATTTTATTAGCAAATAGGGTATTTTTTTTAAATGTTTTGTAATGCCATCATCAAACATTAAACTGCTAATATTGTAAAATATCAATGAAAACAATTTTTTATTCCATTTTTCATATTTTGTCAACTTTAGAAATTTATAATTAACGAAAGAAAGAACTTATAAATTTTTTATAAGTATTATATATTATTTAGTACATATGTGAAATGTGCTCAGGGAAGCAAAAACTTAATAGAGTCAATCTGTAAACGATGATTAGGTTTTAATAAAACCGGTGGTTCCAAAAATACTACTTGATTAACAATCATCATCAAAATTCAATGAAAAATTTTTTCCCAGCGAAATTTAATTCCTTCAAGTTTTCAGATGTCCCTATAATTTTTTTGAAATTTCAAATTTATATTTAACAGTACTAAAAATATTTTGTGTGCATTGCTCTCTCGAGAGGGTCGTAACGCCCGCGCGGAGCCCTATTTTCAACGTTGAATTAAAATTATAAATAATTGAGATAGAGTAAAAAAGTACCCCGGGTTACTTTTTCCTGGAAAATTTTCTCCTTTTCTAGAATCTTATTTTTCATTTTTCCTATCAATAGTTTTTGAGCTATTGCCAAAAAACTGAGGCATTTTTTTTGTTTTTGTTTTTCGTCGGCGGAAAAAAATGGAAAAATACTCAGAATGACATACTGAGTCGAATGAAGTATAGCTCATATTTTTAGTAGACTTGAAACGATTAATAGCAGAAAACTCACTTCTTGACTAGACTATATACAAAATATGCCAACAGGTCTTTTCCGTTTGAATTCTCTACCTTGATTCCTTCAAACCTTGAAAGTTGTGTATGTTTTTTCATAGCCATGTTATGACATCTCTGATATTATAGAGGAACAACCTATTTCCCACGATTGTTCAATGTCTGTACTTTCTTCGCTCTCAGAATCACTCATTATTTAATCAGTTAAACATAATTTCTAACAGTTTGTCAGGCACGTTTGACAATATCGTGACCCATAGAAAAAAAAATTCACTTAATTTTTTTGGCCTTGTGCTACTATCTTGTATCTAGTTTTATATTTAGAGTAATAAACATAATACTATTACTTCTAGAGCAGGACCATAACCATTCAGCTACAACCTTACTTTCGTTAGCAAACTACCTAAAATGTTTCAAGGAAACAATATATTTTCTTCATTTATAGAAGTTTTCTTTTGCGAAATGATATAATTTTTAAATATTCTTGAAAATCAGGAAGAAGTCAAAACACAAGCTTTTGTAATACTATCTGAAACCTGGAACTTGGAATCAGTAGATGACTTCTATATACCAAATTCCACAGCTTATAACAATGAATCTAAGATTAATAAAAATGACGGCCTTGTGATTTTTACCAATAATAAAATAAATACTGGAGTACGTATAATACCCCTGACTGAAACAAAATTACTGAGACCCGCCTTTAAAACCGCAAATGGAGAAATAGGAATAACGGGTTCATACATCCGGCAACAGACGGGTAGCGTCTGGCAGGTACAAAGTGGCATTGCACTCATTTGATGAATGCCGCTAAAGGCTAAGGTTAAATCCAGCAACATCGCCGGACGCTCACCAGTAGACAGGATGAAAGCAAACTACACAAACCGGACGCTAACTAGGGGTAATTCATGGATATATTAGACGCTCAGAGGGTTTGCATGAAAGGACGCCGTGTGAAATAAAACTTCCAAATATGTATCGTCAAAAAACAAAGCTTGAACACCTTTTATGACATCTAATGTTTAAAGCTTGAAAATATTTATCTGTAAAGCTAGAGGTTCTTTGAGAACTACGTGGCGGACGCTTAGATTCGGAATTATGAAAGGACGCCCGGATGATAGTGGGATGTATATATATACATATTTATATATACATATATATATATATATATATATATATATATTCTTTCAATTTCAACAATAGTTAAAGTTCAAATTAGTATATACAATTTTAAAAAAATATTTAAAATAATGTGCATATAAAAATACAATTTTTGAGACATGTGCAGCAGTGAGTACCTACCTAAAATTATAATTAAGGTATATTAAAATTCATACAATTGAAAATATATAAAACCTCCTACTGATGCGTTTTCTGGCTGTTGTTCATTACTTTGCAATACTGGTACTTTGCAATATTGCTGGTTCTAATAATATCTATATCTTCTGCATAATCAGCAGTATCTTTGAATGCTGGTGGTAACGGCAAGCCACCATTAGGATGACAGAATTTGTCACTTTCATCAGATGACGAATCTGAAATCTGTTTCTTCTTCCTGACCTTTCTGAGTTTACTATGTTCATGTCAGAATTTAAATCACAATGATCTTCAGCTGTTTTAGATTTGAATCTTGCATCTAAATAGTCATCTGAAAATGTATAATTTTGTATGTGCATGTGAACTGAATGAAACTAGCAATAAATAACAAAATATTTGTGGAGACTCCCCAAATACTGATAACCCTTGTATACAAGTGAACGTTTTGTATAAAAAAAAACCTCTATCTGGATAGCATATTCCAAAAGAGATTGAAAATATGTAGTCTGAAAAACATGTTTTCACTTGATTACTCACTATATGTTGCATTCCTGAAAAGTTCTATGTTGTGAAGGGGCCAACAAGTATTGGGTGGCTCTTATTGTCTTATAGCCTTTATCAACTTTTCCTTCGTGTAGGGGGGCCAATAGCACATCTGCCCTAACAGCCAGTTTGTTGGAACTGCCTCCACAGTATTTTCGCCAATGAACTTAATGACACTCCAAGTTTTGTCCATATTACATATCACTATCTATTAATTGATAAAAATAATATAGTTTAAAAAAACTAAAAAAACATGCTTGCGTAGCAATAAGGACTAAACAGTTTGAAATAATAAGAATAAAATCATTGACCAACAAATTTCCTCTTATGTAAAAAGCTTGAGGTGCTTGATAACAGTTATTTCAGTATCATTATGAAAAGTAAGTAGAGAGCACCCCACGCTTTTTTTACATAAAAGAAAATGTTTTGGTCAATGATTTTATTCTTATTATTTCAAACTGTTTAGTCCTTATTGCTACGCAAGCGTATTTTTTTAGTTTTTTCAAACTGTAATTTTATTTTTAACATTTTAGTCCATATTGCTACAAAAGACTATAAAAAGACTACGGGAGAAAAACTTCGATTTATTCATTCACATGGAATGGAAGTTTTTTTCGAAATTATGGTAAATGAGATTTTGCATTTTAGTGAATCTGGGCAATTGCCATATTTTTGAAATGTAAATTATTTTTTTCTGGTGAGAATACCAGGTGATAGATATGAAATTATTGTATTGTCATCGGTTCTTAAATCGTTTGCAAAATTTCAATTAATTCGGTCTTCTGGAAGTGGGTGAAAATTAATTTCAAAGATTCCATTACCTGCATTCATACATACAATGATTTTCGTTTCTGTATCTCTAACAAATAGCCCTGAAGATCACAGGCATTTTTGGGGAGTGATTTTTTTAAACCTGGAATAATATTCATTTGTTAGTTTACGTTATGCTGAAAATAAAATGGCGATTCTGGTACCTGTTTAGCGGTCGCTATGGCGTCGCGACGCTCAGCTCAGCGTCTTGTAAGGTAAACATTGATGTTGAAGTTATTTTTTAAAAGCTATTTTCATCTTTTTATACTATTATGAGTATTTTAAAACAATTGTCGCAGGTTATAACCGGTCGCAAATTAGTCTGGAGAATTTTTGAAGTTATTTTTTAAAATGAGTTACTTTAGGAAATGTTAATATAAACATTAATAATTATTATAAAATTAGTCTGGCACCTATTTGTCGGTATTAACATTGTGTGGCAAGTTAATCAAGGTCCGCGCGTCATTAGCGACCGCAAAGCCACGACCAGAATCGCCATTTCGTTTTCAGCACAACTTAAACTAACGAATAAATATTATTCCAAGTTTAAAAAAATCACCTCTAAAAAATGCATGTGATCTCCAGGGCTAAAAGTTTAATATTATCTGCACTGTTCGGAGCTAAAACATAGTTTGGAAATTTCAGTTTTTATATTGTTTATTAATATTCACATCAATGAGAGGTCCATCAGAATGTTCAATACATAATTCAAAATCATTCTTTGGGAGAGGAGTTCCAGCAGAATTGGAAATATTTTATCTTTCAGTCAATCTCTTGCATATTTGTTTGTCACCTTTTCAAACTGATCTTTTTATTGTTTGCATGAGGTTTTCAAATGGAAAGGCACTGAACATATCCAAAGGTCCGAAATATTTGAAATCATCACACAAATGTAACAAATTGTGAACATTATGAGACACATATTCTTCTCCATATATGATGATTAACGTATCATCAAAATACCTTTAGAGAGATTTTGCATGATCAATTTGGTTCATAAATCTTTCATTTGTTAAAATAGTCATCGCTACATACAGAGTAAGAAAATTTATATATTTGTCTCTACTTAATAGTGGCTGTAACACAACTGGAACTGAGTATCATAAAAATAATCGAAATTCCGTTGCTTTCCATCTTTTGGCTTCAGCTAATCTTCTTGGTTTATGATTAAATTCTTATGGGATTTGTGATTCAAACATTATTAATGAATCTGAAATATTAGATATTTGGTGAGAAGATAATTTTGTTTTAAGAGTCCCATCAATCCACATATTTACAATTAGTTTTTTAACTACCCCCAAACAAACGAGATGCATATATTCCACTGGAAAATCTCTCATCATGTCGATGTATGGCAAATTTTCCAAAATTGATGTACCTGTATGATGATATTCTTCTTTTCTATTTAAAAAATCTGAATGATTACGAAGATTTATATTGGTAGTTGAAGGAAAACCAACTCTATTCAGCAGTGCATTTTGTGCAAGAGTAGTAGCACTATGGCCTCTTGTGTACTTGATGAAACTTGGCTAGTACACCACAAATGAATGCCTTGATTTTGACTTGGTAATGATGACTATTAAATAAAATACCATTATTGAGAATGTCCCTTGCTTCAATCACAAATGCTTCTAAAAAATAATTTGCAATGTTTGGCTCATCATTACCGTGATACACACCAATTATATTCGCCTTATTTCCACCAAATAACTTGCATAAAATTGGGTAACACTGGCTTCCTGAACTGTTTGCAATTGGCAATCCATCAATATTTATACATTAATCGATCACATTTGACTTTTTATTGTGGAGATGTACACTTCCTGAAACCAAAATGATGGTAAAGTCCTGGTTCAATTGACTGCAGTACTATTTTTCTTTGTGTTTTCAACAAAGTACGAGCATCTAAATGTAGTTCTTCGTGAAAAGGTTTCAAGTAGCTGTTATGAAGAATTCACAGCTGAATAATTGATATTATGCCTGATAGCCCGCCCATTCATCCAACTGCAAACACAATGGTTTTTATTTTCTACATTATCTTGGACATTCGCTTCAGTATTGAGATTGTAAACAAATTCATCTCCAGAGCTCTCAGACTCATTAATAGAATTATCAGAATCTGATGCAGAGCTAGAATTATTTGTTTCAAGGTACATTTGATGATCACGGATGAATGATGATGAAGCCACAGAGGTGGTATACAGTGCGGTCCATAGGTATGGAATAAATTAATTTTCAGCGTTATTATGTATTTGTTTGAAAAAACCTGAAACAGGTCTATTTCTATTGTCAATTTACAGTATGAAAATATTATCCCCTGAATTATGAGCACCCCCTCAAAAATTATAAATGAGAAGGGGGGTAGTGTGGCACCTTGTTTAAAAGTGATTTTCATCATCTTTTTTTGCTGAACATATTAAGTTTTTCAAGTTTGGTGCAATCATAACTGAGAAAATTTATTTTGAAAATGTAAAATTTTTATACTTTACGTAGAATGAAGGAAATAATGTTTTCTAATGTTTAGGAAGTATTTTTCAATTTATGTTACAATTAAATTATATGTTCAAAATGACCACCCTTCACTTCTTGACAATAAGCAAGTCGATCTTGGAATTCTCGTACAACATTTTGTAGGACCTCAGGGATTATGTTGTTACCATAACAACACAAGTACATCCTCTGTACATCCCAGGGACGTCCTTCATTTGCTACTAGGACGTCCCTGGGATATCCTTTGTCGGGACATGGTACATACTAGGGACGTCTCAGGGACATCTACTTTCCACCAAAAGGACATCCAAGGGATGTCCTTTTGGTAAGTTCCGACAATGGACATCAAAAGGACACCCTAGGAATATATGGTACATCCCCTGGACGTCCTCAAATGTCCTTTTCTTTCATTCATTTAATTCGAAAAATTTCATGGAAAATATGGAAAAAATAAGTTTCTTAACACAAAACAAGTTTAGTTCAGAAATTAATTATGTCATATCGTGTAAAAATATAATAAAAAAACGACAAACAAAAACTCATCCTATATATGAATTCAAATGACAAATTAACAAAAAAAGACTAGGTGAATCAGTTGAAAATTGTACACATATTAGGGTATTGCATTTATTGCAGGCATTGCATTCTGTTTTTCTCTGTGGGTTCTCTCCTTGGTCCTCCTGAAAAACTTCTGCAAAGTCTCCTCAATCTGTTTTCTATTGCCAATGGCTTCAGAAGATCCTGTAACAAAGATATTATTGCAGATTGAATTGACAAAATTAAAAAAATTACTAATACAGATATCATGTTATAGCTCTTTTGGGATTTACAATAATAGATAAAAATACTCACCAAGATTATTGCTGCATGTGTTATGTTGTGTTTCAAGGCCCATTCAGTTAACTTTGAATTTATGTTATCATTTGAATTTTCAACATTTTCATGGAAGTTCCCAACATGATAATTTTGAACTAGATCTTTTCTTGATGTAGGGCTCAATTCCCCAAGTAAAGAACCATCAGACAAATTTTCAGAACTTGATTAACATTGATCAACTTCGGGAATATTTTATCTGAACTTGTAGAAGGTAATGTTATATGAATCATAATTTACAGCCATTAATCGACTAGTAGAAGGCCCACTACAAGCCACTCAATATTCTTCATTTTCTCTTCCAAGTTTTCTTGTCCTTTTATAATATTTACTCAGTGAATTTTTTCTCTCAAGCCTTGAGGATACCTTCCTCTTACGATACATTATATTAATATGTACCTATAATAGATTAATAAATATACTATAAACATAATATTCAGAATCGAATAGCCATATTATTGGAACAATCAAGTCTTTGATCCAAAAGATTACATTCAATATTTTGACAATTATTGTTTTACCAACCTTAAACTCAACTTATTATTTCAATTTCTCAACTATGATATACACAACACTATAACTGATAAAATGCTTCAAAAGCTCACAAAAATCGTTGACAGATCACCAAATAATTCAAACAATGTTGCCAAAGCCAAACAGGACAAAACCACAGATACCGAAATGCATTGTGTTTGGGATTTGTGTATAATTTGAGAATTTATATTAAGGGTATATTATGAATAAATAAATTTCTGCTTGCAAAATGGTCACTTCCCAGAAATTTGTGAGATTTCTGAGATTTCCATTCTTAATAATTATTTTTCAGAAGAAAAACAAACATTTTCAATGAACATATTGATGAGTTTTGACGATTCTTATATATGATGATGGATATCAGAAATACCAGGGACATGCCTATGCATATACCAGATGGGATGTCCTCTGGACAACCTCTGAGGAACATCCCCTGGATCTCCCAATCATGTCCTTGTACCGCGGTACATAAAAAGGACATACCTAGGACATCCCTGTGTTGTTAGGGTAATTTCTTCCGTTATCCTAACTTTTGAATCTGCAATATTGTCTGGTCTATTGAAATATACTTTTTATTTTAAATAACCCCAGAAGAAATAATCAGGTATTTTCTTATCTGTTTTGCTAAACGTCAGGAAAAAGTCGTTCAAGACATCAAAAAATTATTCACAAAACCCACATAAATAATGTAATGCCAATCTAGCAGACTACTGTTATTTTGATATTTATTAGTTGCTGGCACACGTCAGTGTATTGAAAAATATTTTGTGTGTGTATTTGATTTAACTATGGCTCATTTATCCGAAACTCAAAGAATAAACATTTTAATTATGATTGGATGCGGTAATAAAACAAGAACTCAAAAGGAAGTTTGTGAAATGTTTAATGATAAATACCCTGGTCAACAAGTCTCACAGTCTACAGTTAGCAAAATAGAAACAAAATTTCGTGAAACTGGACATGTAAAAACTATTCAAAAACCAGGTCGAAATGTTAAATTGGATGAGGAAAAAAAGTTAGATGTACTGTTAGCGATTGAGAAAAAACCGCATATGACAAGTAGACAACTTGCCGCCGACAATGATGTAAGTAAATTATCGATATTGAGAGCTTTACATAAAGAAAAATACCATCCTTATAAAGTTCAGTTGGTTCAGGAGTTAAATGAGGATGATCTCAGTAGAAGGCAACAATTCTGTGATCTGATGATAGACAGAATGGAAGCAGATTTGCAGTTCATAAACAAAATTGTTTTTTCTGATGAAGCTACTTTTCAATTAAATGGAACGATTAATAGACAAAACTGTAGATATCGGAGCAGATAAAATCCTCATTGGATGTGTGAATATCCTAAAAAAGTTCACATTTGGGCTGGTATCATTAACAATAAAATTATTGGCCCTTAGTTTTTTGAAGTCACAGTTAATGGTGAGGTTTATCTAGATTTTTTGACGAACTTTTTACAGCCTACATTAAAAATACTTTTTCCTGATGTTAATGATCCAAATGCAATAGAGAGATCAATTTGGTACCAACAAGACGGAGCTCCACCGCATTACAAACGTATTATTGGATTGGATTGGAAGACGTGGAACGATTGAATGGCCGCCTAGATGCCCCGATTTGACTCCTCTCGATTACTTATGGGGTCATTTAAAATCAAAAGTATATTTCAATAGACCAGACAATATTGAAATTTTAAAGTTAGAATAACGGAAGAAATTAACAACATAACCCCTGAGGTCTTACAAAATGTTGTACGAGAATTCCAAGATCGACTTGCTCATTGTCAAGAAGTGAATGGTGGTCATTTTGAACATTTAATTCAATTGTAAAACAAATTGAAAAATACTTCCTAAACATTATATGACATTATTTCCTTCATTCTACGTAAAGTATCAACATTTTCTCAGTTATTATTGCACCAAATTTGAAAAACTCAATATTGCTGAACAGAGAATGAAAATCGAACAAGGTGCCACACGTTCCCCTACTCATGTAATTTTGTTGAGGGGGTGCTCATAATTCGGTGGGGGTGCAAGAAGGGGGTAATATTTTCATAATGTGAATTGTCAAATTGACAATAGAAATCGACCTGTTTCAGGTTTTTTTTTAACAAATACATAATAATGTTGAAAATGAATTTATTCCATACCTATGGACCGCACTGTATATAAGAATCAGTAAATAAATTTGGAGCTGAAGAAACATTAGAAATGAGTGCAGTAAAACTAGAACCAGTAGAAACATTTCAATTCCTTCGTTTTTTTTTATAAATTTTGTTAAGAATGTTTTTATTATTGGGTTTAGGGTCTTCCATTTCTCTAACCTATATGGTCATATTTATGAAAATTATCTTTACTTTTCAATACTCACCCACAATAATTAAAATACTATTACTTTACAGTATCAGTTGAATATATGAAGCAGTTGGAAGTTGGATAAAACGAATAAAAATAAATATACAAGTCGACTCACAACTCACAGAACAGCACACAATAATCACAAACACATGTGACAAGTTCAGAGCAATGTTCACTGTTCGTGTCAATATTGTTATGACCCGAGAATAAACGTACATAGATATAACGAATTTATATACAGTATCGGAAATAATTTATCTGGGGTACGGACAGAAATCTACACGAGCAACAAGGAACGCAATGATATGATAATACCACATAAACAAGAGAGACGCACTGCTGTGCGCCCCTCCTGTTACCCCACCCGACACATTAACTGACCACGTGGCAATGCTACCGCTCTGACTCTCCTATCTCTGTGTCGTGACGTCGATATCCCTTCTTCGAGCGAGTCGAGGAGAAATTGTAATGCTCTCTCAACATATAGCAATCTTTACCCTCTCATGAAACCACCATACTCAAGATAAATACTTTCTGATACTGTATGAAGAATGTGGCCACCTCAAATATAAAAATTATTTTAACGAATAGTCCATGCAGAGAATGTTGAAAAATGTATCGAAACTAATCGCTACCATATGAAGCTTGAAATCACATCATGAAGTAATAAAAATGCCAACTAAGATATAATGTTGAACAAAAAATGATATTCAGGAAGTTGAACCGTCAACACTTACGAAAATTTCCTACGTGGGAAAGTCGTATTATCAGATAATACATAAACTTCTCAAATTTATGACGCTATAAAAATCAGAAATATGTGGACCACTCCCGCTAAGATGTAATAAACATTCAATTTTAATGTATAAAAAGAGGCATTAATTACCTCGAGGACCTCGACCCCCATACAATCTACCTCGCGGACAGAAACACTCTTAACAACCCGCTGAGTAAAAAAAAATATTACTATTTGCGTTACTCTTAGCTGAACCGTGATAAAAATATAGGTTGTAATATATTGAGAAGATGAAAATATCTACATAAGAAAAACAAACCTTTTTCTAACTCCTCCGTGACCGCGATGCCCGTAAATTGAACTCATAGTAATAACCCAAGGGTAAAACGTCATCTACTAGCTGGATATAAGAGGCCAAAAAGTTATTGATTTCCTCTCATTCACGGCCTTGCATTCAAACCATTACATAGTTAAGTACTCAGTCTTAACGATCAAATATAAATAATTGGCACGTATCTAGAATCAGTGCGCGTATTTAATTACTAAAAATCTTAAAGAAATTAATAATCTGGATTTAGAAATCGTTTGATAATAATATTGTTTGTGAAATCCGGAATCTATATTTTTGTGTTTTGTATTATTTTGGCATATTAGAATTTGTCCAACTATTATTAAATTGAATGTCTTATTCTATTTTCTACGAAATTTCTACCCAAAGTGAAAATATGTTTTATTAAATTTTAACCACATATTTGAGTATGGTCCTTTGTGTTTTTTTAATCATGAATTATAGTAGCTTTGAACTTTGAACAACCATATAGAATCTCCAGTTATTTGTAGTGTGCATAAACACAAGACTTCCATTACTGTGAAATATTTTGTATTGTTGTTAATTGAATCTATACCTAGAATTATTTCACAGTTTTATTATGGAATCACATTAATTTTATATCCAGTGTGTGTGAAAATAATTACCAAATTTTATGAATCATTCATCTAGTTTCGTTGAATGATACTTGTTCGGTTTGTTGAAAATATAAACAGGATGTTCATAAAATCAGATGTGGAATCATCTGCGACTGAAAGATAAACTTTAGTCACTATCTTCCATCGTCAAGATAACTTCTTGTGGGGTATTCATGTTGAAAAGGGGAACATTCTCATAAATATTGATAGAAAGATTTTTCGAATTGAAATCCACGATTAAATGAAGTTATTTTGTGAATGTCTAACGAAAACTACTTCGAAAGTCACGCTGGACATTGTACTACAACGATAGATATTCTGAAAGGTCTACTCAAAGCTGAAATTGAAATTTGCATTTCATTCAGATAGTTATTCGATTTTCTATTCCAGTCTTAATTAAGAACTCATAGATGATGAGTAAGAAGAATGTTTTCAAAGAGATATCAGAAATCATTCGTAAATTGACAGGAGAGACATCGATTACTAGTCTTCAATCATTTTGTACGAAATTTTCACGCTTCCACGATCATCAGGAAGACCGGAAGAAATGGGAAACACATTTCCAAGAAGCAATCTCACTTTGCAAAGATGGAAAAAGTTGGAATCATTTCTGATGATCGTGGAAGCGTGAAATAGATTTTCGTCGACAAAAATGTATTGAAGACCTAGTGAATGCGATGTCTCTCCTGCGTCAATGTTACGAATGATTTCTGGTGAGTACTCTCTTTTGGAAAACATTCTTCTTTGCCTCATTCATCTTTATGAGTTCTTAATTAAGACTGGAATAGAAAATCAAATAACTATCTGAATGAAAATGCAAATTTTCAATTTCAGATTTTTCTTTGAGTTAGGCCTTTCATAATATCTATCAGATGTAGTTCAATGTCCAGCGTGGCTTTAGTCGGGAAGTAGTTGTTTTCTGTTAGACATTCACAAAAATAACTTCATTTAATCGTGGATTTTTCAATAGTGACTAAAGTTTATCTTTCAGTCGCAGATGATTCCACATCTTTTCTATCAATATTCAATTGAGAATGTTTCCCTTTTCAACATGAATACCCCACAAGAGGTTATCTTGACGATGGAAGATAGTGACTAAAGTTTATCTTTCAGTCGCAGATGATTCCACATCTGATTTTATGAACATCCTGTTTATATTTTCAACAAACCAGTCTATCATACCCCATGACAGGTTTTAATGTCAGAAAACACTAATTTCTAAGTGTCTCTCCAAAAGAAATTATTCCAAATTTTTCCATCTTTGCAAAGTGAGATTGCTTCTTGGAAATGTGTTTCCCATTTCTTCCGGTCTTCCTGATGATCGTGGAAGCGTGAAATAGATTTTCGTCGACAAAAATGTATTGAAGACCTAGTGAATGCGATGTCTCTCCTGCGTCAATGTTACGAATGATTTCTGGTGAGTACTCTCTTTTGGAAAACATTCTTCTTTGCCTCATTCATCTTTATGAGTTCTTAATTAAGACTGAAATAGAAAATCAAATAACTATCTGAATGAAAATGCAAATTTTCAATTTCAGATTTTTTCTTTTGAGTTAGGGCCTTTTCAGAATATCTATCAGATGTAGTTCAATGTCCAGCGTGGCTTAGCCGGGGAAGTAGTTGTTTTCTGTTAGACATTCACAAAAAATAACTTCATTTTAATCGTGGATTTTTCAATTCACAGAAAAATCTTTCTATCAATATTCAATTGAGAATGTTTCCCTTTTCAACGATACTTGTTCATTCAACAAATATTAATTTTTTCATTATAATTTTATTTTCTCAATTAGTAGAGTTTTAGATATTTTGTGCAAGAGTATGTACAAGCGTTGGACTTTTATAAATTGTTAAACTTTCTTACAATTGATTTTGAATGTACTTGTTCATTCACCATAGTTTCCTTATTTTTTTTTAGATTGTTAAATTAATAAAATTTATCTATTATAAACATTGCGGTTGGAAAAAGATGAATTTATTTTGTAACTGGTTTAGACAGATTATTTTACATGGAAAAGTTGTTGTTTTGAAATTGTTAGATTCTGGAAATCTCAATTCCTTTATCAGGGGCTTTAGAAAATTAATACAACTTAACGTCAGTTGTAACGAAATTATTAATAAGGTAGTATTATTTATTTGGAACATGTATTTAGTACAATGGAAGTACTGAAGTTGTATTGATAAGTTGTTTAAAAAAAACACCAACTTAGTTGCAAAGCAACCCTCGGAAGTCAGAGACATCTGTGAGTTAAGAAGACCATACCGTACAGTGTGTATTTGTTGTAACGAAGTAATTTTTTAAAATTAATATAGTTTGTATTTATAAGTGCTTTAATTATTTGCATAGTATCCTGAACTAGATTGGCGAGGTACACAATTTGAACGATTCCAGCTCTAATAATTTATAACATATTTTTATTGGGAGGGCGATTCTTATCTGCCGTTTGATAAAAATCGCCAGTGAGTTTTTACAAATTATTCACACCCAGTATAGCCGTTCATAAACTTGGTGACAACATCTCAACCAATAAAAATCAAGTATGCAGGGCCAGTTTATGATAGTATCTCTGTATGCTGTCATTAATTTGTTATTTCTCTCTCATCGTTCATGGCGAGCGCGCCTTTGAAGAGAGAGAAAGAGCGAGTGTAGAGTGAAAGAAAAGCCATGAGAGACTTCGAACTGCCAGACTATATATTTGATTCCGAATCCACGACACAAAAGTAAGCATTTTGTCGAAAACGTCCGAATGATTTCGGTATTTTTTTCTTCTGAGAGACATATCCGAATGTGTCCCGAATTGAGTGAAAATAAATATACGAGAAAGAATCCAACTACCAACAATTTATTGTACCAAAAAGTCTAGTACGCACATACTTTAATTTTTTGTTGATTCTTATCTCATTATAGGCGATATATTTTTGACTGATATATGAGTCAATAGACAACCAATTATGATATGGACATCCATAGGAGATCCGTAATTGTGAGAAAAGTATATCAATTCACTGTCACTAAAGGATATTCTATGGACTTCCATAAAATAAATAGTGTTGAATATCGATTTACTATCTGTTGATAGATATCTTATGGATATCAATTCTATGTACGAGGATATCTTGACCTGAAATGGACTTGAAACGGATATAGGATATTGTGTGCTATCTGGGTTCTCTTCCCCCTTTTTCTACAATATAAAGCATCCATAATACTTTTTGTCCTGATTTGTAACATATTTTTGGCCAAATCCACTGCCAAAATATATTTTGAATGTTATTTTAGTTAAAAAAAATTGTAATTTCCAGGAAAACTAAATCGAATCTTTTTTAGGAATTACTTTTTTGTTGCACATCAAAATATTATAATTTACTGCCTGAGGAAGTTTTTCCAAAATATTAGAACCTCCAAACTGTTGTGTTTCTTTAGTCTGATTGGCCAGTTGGTGATGTCATTCTACGTATGTAGTCGACTGTTTGGTCACAGAAATTAATTAATTATTCAGTTGTAAAACTAACATTAGGCAACAATTGTGGTTAATTGCTGGTTTTGTAATTGATCAAATAAAAAAAAAGGGAGGTGCATAGAGTATTTGGCTGTGACTATTTTTTTATGTTCTGGTTCCCACGAAAAGGGATATCCTGTAATGTTCAGAGAACATCGTGGGAACCAAGGGAAAGAAGGTAGGAGTTGGTGTTCTTCTTAAATTTCTGGAGGTTGTATGCCTCGGGAACACCTCCTAGGAATGAGTTCCAAAGCCTCGCTGTTCGTTGGATGAACGAGTCTTTGGAAAGTGATGTTCTGCAGGTCTCCAAAGTGACCACGAAGGGGTGTGATGACTGAACTTGACGGGTTAGTCTCGAAGAGACTGCCAAAGCAGGAACGATTGTTGATATTTCAGAAGAGCATCGCCCATGAAAATATCTATAAAATAGAGATAAATCGCCAACTTTTCTACGGTGTTCCAGATAAGTGAGCGAGTTTGTAAGCGAGGCATCACCGCGAGACAATTGCCCTTTTGGACAGAATCCAATAGCCTCAGGATATGTTTAGGT
Organism: Gonioctena quinquepunctata; assembly: GCA_018342105.1. NCBI lineage: Eukaryota > Metazoa > Arthropoda > Insecta > Coleoptera > Chrysomelidae > Gonioctena > Gonioctena quinquepunctata. Next base: position 53,617 of record JAFIRS010003442.1, read on the forward strand.
GCCGCTCCAAATATGGGAACAGTATTCCAGGACAGGTCGGATCTGTGCCTTATAGATCATAAGCAGCTGGGTGGGGTGAAATAGCTCTTGGCACGAAACAAAACCAAGTTTTGGGATGCACTTTGGCAATGGACCTCACGTGATTTTCCCAGGAAAGGTTATTGCTGATAGTAATACCAAGCATCGATATGGATGACTTCATTGGTATGGTTACTCCTGACAAAGTTATGTTAGGCACAGTGAGATCGACTTTTCTAGAGAAAAGAAATGCTTGTGTTTTGTTTGCATTGAATTCTACCAAGTTATTAGATCCCCACTCGAGAATTGTTGCTAAGTCCATATTTATATTATTAACATTTCTTCCTCGCTCATTTCTGGTTTCACGGGCTGATATAGGGGCCCTGGAAGAGAAAGCGGTATGGAGGGTACTATCATCGGCAAAGCTGTGTACTGGACATGAAGTTGCTTTCAACAGGTCGTTGATGTGAAGTAGAAATAGTGTTGGTGCGAGAATAGATCCTTGCGGAACACCAGCATTTATGAGTAGAGTGTCAGATGAAACTCCATCGACCACTACATGGAGAGACCTGTTTGAGAGAAAACTAGCAAGCAGAGAACACAGCTGAGGGGGCAAGCCATAAGACGGAAGCTTGGCGAGGAGTCCCTGGTGCCAAACTCGATCGAACGCCTTGGAGATATCTAATGCCACAGCTAAAGTTTCTCCATACTTTTCAATAGATAGCTGCCATATATGTGGGGACGTAGGAGCAAGTCACCAGTTGATCTCTGATGGCGAAGCCATATTGCCTATCGTTGACAATTCCTGAGTCTTCCAGATATTTCATGAGCTCGATGTTGATGGCTTTTTCCATGACCTTTGAAATAATAGATAGCAGTGCGATAGGTCTGTAGTTGCTAGGTAGGGCCTTTTGCCTTTTTAGGGACTGGCTGTACTCTTGCAATTTTCCAATTGGACGGAAATACCCCCAAATTGTAAGAGTGGTTGAACAACTTGCAAAGAACAGGTGTTAGTTCGGGGGCACATTTCTTGAGAACAATCGGCGGGATTCCGTCAGTTCCACAGGCTTTGTTGGTGTTGAGACCCAGCAAAATCTTCTGATAGATCGCTGGCGAAAGGTGATCTCGGGCATGTGACTGTCAATAGGTGTAATGTTCGGGGGTTGTTTTCCCGATGAATCCAGAGTGGAATTTCCAGCAAATAGGTGCGCAAAGATATTGGCTTTTTCCTGGGCAGTCGTTGCTAGTGTTCCATCTTCTTTGGTTAGAGGAGGAAATGAGCTGGAAGTGAAGTTTCTTCCCACAGCTTTGGCGAAAGACCAAAATGAACGGGATCCGTTAGGACATTCAGCAAGTTTTGATCTTATTTTGGAATTGTGGGCATCTTTTGAGCATTCTATTGTCTCTGTGCACAAGGGCGACTCCAGTCAGGCATTTTCAAGTGATGAACGATTGTGTGAGGAAGTGAAGCAGTTGGGTGCCAAATATAGTTATTTACATAGTGTTACCTTGCAGATCGTATTTATTATTTATAATGAATGCACGTCATTTTAATAATATAATTTATCATCAGAAAACTAAAGGCCAATTTATGCAACAATATCACTAGTCACAGTCTCCGTCTCAATCATAAAATCGAGTTGAATCTGTACATTTCAATGGAAGCTTGTATGCAACTTTTTTTTGTTTTAGTCTCAATCACTATCATAAGAATATGACCTTCAAAGTTGGTAAATTTCAATGCTTATGATTAAGACGACATATAAAATGCGCATGTGCATGGATACCTATTTGACAAATGATATTAAAAATTAATCTTTTCGACTTTTGTTTCTGAAAAAAAAAATCGCCTGGAAGAGCGTACTTTTATTGAAATGATTGGAACGTTTTCCCAGCTTTGGGATAAGATTCCTTTTTCATAGACATTGGGAATTCGTGAAAAACACTTGCTGAAATAATGCTAAAGACTGTGATGCATAAAGACAAAAATTTCTTAAGACAGCGACTGGAACTGCGATTGACAGTGATTGTGACTATGACAATGGCACTAAGAAGACTGACATTGTATTTTAATAACGGACAACTATATGACTAATAAAAAATAATGCACAATAATCTGATAGTTCTGGGGCTACAACTAAATAATAATAATAATATTTATTTGCATCAGTAATACCTAAAATAGTTAATAATCCTAATAATAATTTGACATAATATTAAGTAATAGTACTCTGACACAAACAAATAAAGAGAAAGAACACAAAGCTTTCACTGTCCGTGTCATATCCCTATTCATTCATGCGACCTTTAACACTAAATCATAACAAAGTATTAGAATTTTTAATAAGACACATACATATAATTAATGCACACATACATATGCATAGATACATTCCACACATGGTTGGTTGAAAACTGACGAGCCAGAGACACTGCGACCAGCTGTAGACTTTTGTAGATATACATTTGCGATGCCACCCCATCCGATTATTCCATATGCTATACGGGAGTTTAAAATAGTAAAATAGAGCATTTTTAGATGGTGCAGAGGTAGGATTTTAGTGAGGTGTTTGAAGCGACCTAAGAAGGTTCGCATCATATTTATCGTGGATTTTTCAGTTCACAGAACAATATTTCTATTCAATATTCAATTGAGAATGTTTCCCTTTTCAATATTTACAGTGTTATTAACATGATGATTCCAACGGAGATGACAATCTATACTTATCCCTAAATATTTTATATTCTCAGTACGTTTTATTGTGATCGTTTTATTGTGATTATTTATCTCTAAAGTGTTAAACTGAGGAAGTTTGTTTTTGTAGCTTGTTATAGGAAGGAACAATGTTTTATCAAAATTTATGGTTAGCAACTTGTGATTGAACCAGTTAATGATACTGTTCATTTCTGATTGGATTTTAGATTTCAGGTTCTCCCAGCTGTTTGATGTATACAATATAACTGTATCATCCGCAAAGCTTATTATGTGTCCAGAGGTTCTAATGGTTAGTATGGTATTAATATATATGATGAATAGAATTGTCCGAGTACCGTCCCCTGTGGTACTCCGAATTTAACCAATTCAAAACTACTATAGGTATCATCAATTTTGACACATTGCTTCTTATCATACAGATATGATCGAAATAAGTCGTGTGCCACTCCTCGTATTCAATCAATCAATCAATCAATCAATTTATTAGTTGAAGAAGTGTTCAATTACAACACAGGAACCTACATTGTAACATACTAACTTAGGTAACACGTCAAATGAGCTTAGAAAAAGACAGACACCAATCAACATAACATTAAAACTAGAAGCAAAAAACAGTATTTGTACACAGAAAAATAGTATTTGTAAACGGAAAAGTATGCACAAATTACAGTTAATAACAAACTTAACAAGACATGGTAAAAGCAACTATTTTTAAAACAATCGGTGAGAAAAATTCATTTCTGTAGAAATTCGTCAACGGAGTAGTGTGCTTTCAGCACAAGATGGTTTTTCAGCTTAGCTTCAAAGGAATATAAGCTAGGGGCAGATTTGATATTGTCGTCAAGAGCATTATAGAGTCTGACACCAATCGATCCTGGATGATTCTGCGACACTGATTGTCTAGCGAATGGTTGTTGTAGTTTATATTTATTTCTAGTACTATAGTCATGAGAGTGTCCACAAGTAGGAATATTAGTAATATTCCTTCTCACATAGACAATGCAGTGGTATATAAACAAACATGGTAGAGTCATTATACCAATTTTAACAAAAAGTGGTTTGTAATGTTCTCTCGGGCGTACCACCATCATTAACCTTACTGCTTTTTTTTGAATGGCGAATATTTCTTGTGCCTTGGATGTAGCACCCCAATGAATTATTTCATAGCACATAAATGACTGAATAAGACTAAAATATACCAGTTTCAAGACTTCAAGAGAGAGTGTGTTTTTCAATTGACGGAGTAGAAATATGTGTTTCCTAAGCTTGAGTTTTATATACTCAATATGATTGCTCCAGGTGAGTTTAGAATCAATATTGATTCCTAGAAATCTTGTGTCAGAGACTTGTCGAATTGATGTATTGTTCAGCTTCACCAGGTGGCTGCTATCTATTGAAGGATTTTTTGTAACAAAATTAATCATTTGAGTTTTGGTTATATTGAGAACTAGTCCATTCAAATCACACCACTCGGAGAGTTGATTTGTAGCATTCTGCGCATTACAAAGCATAGTGGGAATACTATCAGCTGATATAACGAGATTGGTATCATCTGCATATACAATCGATAGAGAAGCAGCAGAGCAATAAGTCGGAAGGTCATTAATAAAACAAATAAACAGCAGGGGCCCGAGTACTGATCCCTGAGGTACGCCTGTCGAGATATATCGAATATCTGAGAAGGTATCGTTCAGATATACTCTTTGGCTACGACCTTCAAGGTAAGTTACGATCCAATTCAGTGCTGGTCCCCTTACACCATAAAGTTCCAATTTATATAATAACAGATCATGGTCAACAAGATCAAAAGCCTTACTCATATCAAAAAACAGTTCCAACGTGTTGTGTTTGCTGTCAAGAGCATCAGTTACATGTTTTAATAGCACATCAATGGCAGTGCCAGTGGATTTGTTTTGTCTAAATCCGTTCTGACTTGAGCTAAATAGGTTGAGATTTTCAAAATATTTGTATAGTCGTACGTAGTAGCAGTACTCACCTACCTTTGCAAACTGACTCAAAGGGCAATAGGACGGTAATTACCACAGTCTTGACGAGAACCCTTGCCTTTATAAATTGGTAGAATTTTTGATATTTTTAAGACATCAGGGAACACGCCTACCTGAAAGCTGTGGTTGACAATGTGACTCAGCGGTTCAGAGATAATATCAGCAATAGTCGATAGTATATGCCCTGGTATCTCATCGACACCTGCAGATCTTTTTCGACTGACTTTGTTTATGGTTTCTTCAATTTCATAGTTTGTTGTTGGTGAAAGGTATATGCTGTTGGCCTTGGATTTCATATGTTTAATGTTGCTTGATGAGGGTTTGATGCGACCAGAACTAATACTAGAGAAATGATTGCTAAATAGGTTACACAATTCATGACTGTTGCTAATGCATACTATCAGTTAAACTGATAGCATCACCTGCAGATCTGTTCTGATGTTCCTTAATTATATTCCAACATTCCTTTACTTTGTTGTCCGCCACAGCTATTCTACGGTCATTTGAGGTTCGTTTTGCAAGGTTTAATTTTATTTGATAAATTTGCTTAAGCTCTAAGAATTTTTATGGTAAAATTCACTTTGATTTGATTTATCTAAAATTGACATTTCATTTAGCATTCTACTTAATTCTTTCACTTCCTCAGGCACCCATTTTGATTTATTTTTCCTATTACTGCATGACACTTTTCGTTTAGGAAACACCGCATTGAAAAGTGACATAAATTGGTCATAAAAATACCCAAACTTCATATTAACATCAGATATGCGAAAAAGCTCAGACCAATCGACTGCTGAGAGTGCGACTCTGAATCTTTGAACATTATTCTTACTATAGCACCTTTTCATTAGATTTGCATTCTTGTTGTAAAAAGAGTAATGGAAGGTAGCTATTCCTACATCTTCCAAGGATTCCAACAACTGTTGGTGGTCGACAGTGTCGAACACTTTTGCAAATACACCGATAGCAGGTTGGCTCTTATCGATTGCATCATATATTTTCTGAGTTATTGATGCAATGGCTCCTTCCGTAGATTTTCCGCTATGAAATCCGAATTGATTATCAGCAATTATTTTGTGTTTTTTCAGAAATAGTTCCAGCCTTGTTTTTATGCCCTTTTCAAAAAATTTAGCATAGTTAGTTACCAGAGATATAGGTCTGAAGTTTGATGGTAGGGGTTTGTCGCCTTTTTTATGTAAAGGTTTTATTACTGTGATTTTAAATTCAGTAGGGCAGATTCCATTTTCCATTATAATATTAATGATATAACACAAGGGTGCTGCTATAACACAAGGGTGCTTTCAATGTTTCGGCTTTTGTATCGTCTATACCTGGCGTCTTATTATTTTTTAAGGATATAATAATTTCACTTATTTCTTTTTCATCCGTAGGTTTGAAAAAAAAGGTGAAAGGATTTATCATTCTGGGAGGTGGTAATACTGGATGTTTTTCTATGTTTTGTGCTAGTTCTTGTTCTACGTTGAAAAAAAAAATCATTGAAGGTATTGGCAATTTCTCTATTAGAGTCTACGTACTTGCCATCTTTCGATTTCAATTGTTTTATTTTCGTAGGTTTATTATTGGTGTTGGTAATATTTTTTTTATTGTTTTCCAGTGCTTCTGTGCATTATTTTTATTTTGTTCAATTAGGTTTTTGTGATGGTTGAGTTTTGTAACATCGATAAGTTTATTTAAATGGTTTCTGTATTTAACATAGTTCTCTTTCAGTCTTAGATTCTCTTTATCTTTTTGATATTTCTTGTGTAGTTTGTTGCGTTTTTTTATAGATTTTATAAGCCCTACTGTTATCCAATCTTTCCTCTCTATGTATTTTCATTTTTCTTTATAAGTCTTGGTATTTTTTCAATAGTTTGATTAATGTTACCAACACAGTAGGTTGTAGCTTTCTGCACTTCTTTAATGTTATATAATGAACCCCAATTCAAATGATTTAAGTCGTTTTTTAATTTTGTATACTTGATATATTTCACTATATTATCCCTATAATCAGATTCGATGTCCTTGAATATGTTTATGGTAAATATCGTGGCTCGATGATCTGTTACAAGAGAATGTAAAATGAAGCTTGAAAAGTAGTCGCTGACTTCACCTTTTTTTATTCGTACAAAAATATGATCTAAGCAGCTTTTAGAGTCTTCTTGGATCCTGGTATGGGTATTAACAGTTAAGTTGAAGTTAAACATACTCAATATATCTAGATATTCAGACACAGTTGTGTTATCCTTGGAGTGAAGTCAATATTCATATCGCCTATAATTATATGTACATCACTGTTCTCAATATTATCATTACAAAGGTAATCGAATAGTCCATTTACAAAGTCTTTATCATCAGTTGATGGTGATCTATATATGGCTGTAATTTTTATGGTTTTTTGTTCTTTTTTACAAATAACTTCAATTGCTTTACAATCGTGGAGGTATAGTTGATAGTATTTTTAAGGTACACAACAGTCCCATCAGATTTGTTGACTTTACCAAAATTATATAGGAAATCATACCCTTGTCTTTGTATGAGGTCTATATCAAAATCATTTCGAGTTTCTGTTAGAACTAAGCATTCAAAAGGATCATCAATTTGACTCAGTGTAATCTCGAAGTTATCTAGATTTTTTTAAATACTTCTAATATTCTGATGGATTAATTTGAACTTACATTTAGTATCTTTTATTATTTCATTATATTCACAAGCATCTTTCAATATTTTGGAAGGAAATTCTAAATAGTTATAGTCTCTAATGAACGAATCCATTTGAATTTACGTTATAATTAACAATTTGGTAACTGAACATTTTTTTAGATAGATATAGGTGAGCATTCCTGCTTTGTTCATTTTATTATAAGTCTATTATAAGTACTAACCTATGACAATTTATTTACCAGTGCCGCTGCGAGTTCTTATCTTCTGTTTGTCGCCTACCTCCTTCAGGAACTTGCCAACAAGTTGGGTTGTAGTATTTATTTTCTGCTGTGGGTTTTTAGCTGATGCTTCAGGGGGTTTGGTGATCAGACGTTCTCTGGTTTCTATTTGTATCGGTATACCAGGGGCGCTTTGGGGTTTTTCTTGAATATTGTTTCCAATATCTTCTTGATTTTCTAGATATTTTGGTGTGTATATCCTTCCATTCACAAAGAAAGAGAAATATATTTTGCTTCAGCTGAAGAGAGCACAACAATCTGCATCTACAAAAGCATCAATTGAAATTTTTCCAGAAAAATTCATTAGATTTTTCGAATTTTATTCTCAATTGAATGGTACCTTTCATCTACTGCAGAACATTTTTCAAATACTTCCAATGAATGAGGGTGTATTTGTGCTGAAACTGACTAAAATATGTTATAGAAAAACACAAATCAGGGTAAGAACCCAACTTAACATTTATCAGAATGCCTATTAACTCCCTATAGGGCACTTGTTCAATTTTATGATAATTTACCGTTTCTGAGTTCGAATCGAACCCAACTGGTTTAGGTAGGTTTACTACTTTCTTTACAATCCGTCATTTCAAATCTCTCGGGAATCTTATAAATTACCAAATTTTTTTTACCTAAAAATTTTAATTTGTTTCTTGAACTGACTCGTTTTATTTCAAATTTCGAATCAAATAGATTCTTAATCATACAAATTTCATTTGAGAACAAAATTATATCATCCACCCACAAAAGAATATAAGAATTTTCTTTTACATACAAACAAGGATCCACCCTGCTTCCTGAAAAATCATTCTGTTTGTTTAATTGAAACTTCTCAGACCGTACAAGGATTTTTCCAATTCACAAACGCTGGATTCAGGTACGTTCTTGAGACCTGAAGGAGATTTCATAAAAACAGGTTCTCGTAGTCGAACTCAAAAAGGCAGACTTCACATACATGACGTGAAATAATAAATCCTCAAGCACAACAGCATGGAGAATTCTCAAAGAACCTATTCTTACTACTGAATACTTGAGTTCTTCCTCTATAGCAAGATCCCATCTTTTATCGGAATCAATTGCCTCTCTATATTTTGCAGGAGATTCAGATGGTAAACTTCCACCTATCTATCTCATAATCTTCATATTTACGATTTCGTTTATGCTCTCTAGCGTGATAATGAAGATTCTCAGCTATTTGCCAGAGATGCTGACGAAGATGATGTCATATTCACAGGGTGACCTAACTTTTTTGCATGCTATATGGGAAATCAGATGCTTTTTCTGTCAGTGACTCGGCAACTCACTCTAAAGGTTTGAGTGAATCATCGAATTTCACTGAACTAGCAGTGACAATTTTGTGCTCAGAAGGATTCCATAACCGTTTAATTTATAGCCGATCATGATAAGTTGCTTACTTCGGTTTGAACATTTTCCAACACAATCTTCTTTCGATATGTATGCGTAGCAACACTTCCGAAAACACCGTTGTTGTCCAGTGGAACTTTATATCCATACCACATTTCTGCAGGGATCTTGTCATGGATTGCTTTAGTCAATACACAATAAAGATGCCGCTAATCTTTTTACATCGAACAAAGAAAAGATAGAAACTTGCACATTATGCAAAGTGAGGTTAACATTGTTGACAGATCACAGATCACCAAATAATTCAAACAATGTTGCCAAAGCCAAACAGAACAAAACCACAGAAACCAAAATGCAATTGTGTTTGGGATTTGTGTATAATTTGTATCATTCTTGAGAATTTATATTAAGGGTATATTATGTATTAATAATTTTCTGCTTGCGAAATGGTCACTTCCCAGAAATTTCTGAAATATTTTACCATTTTCTTCATAATTATTTTCAAAAGAAAAACAAACATTTTCAAAACAAAATATCAACAATGAACATTATGATGAGTTTCGATGATTCCTATATGAGAATGGATATCAGAAATATCAGGGACATGAATGGGACAACCTATGGATATACCATATGGGATGTGCTCTGTGGGACATCCCCTACCCAGCAAACATCACCTAAATGGCGCTGTAAAGGCGAGATGTTTACTTTCCGGCAATCAATCAATGGCCCATCTACGTCTACAAATCATTGGGCCAGCTCGCCCGCGTCCCACCGGCCGGCTGCCGGCCGCCAAAAGAGCCGCAAGAATAGCCAATGAATATGTAAGTGGAACACAACTGGGCCTCTGCTGGCACTTTCTGACCACTGCTGGCCCACATATGATGGGGAATTATCGGCAAGATGGTGGTCATTATATACAAAAATCGGGAAAACTTCAATGGTTTTATTGTTTACCCAGGCACTTCTAGACAGCGGTAATATACTGGAACACTTCTCAACACAATACTGGCCCATTTGTAACCCATTATATAACCGGTGTTATATACATTTATAAATATGTATATTATGGCTAGCAAAATAGTATAGGAAAAAGAATTTAATTTAATTTTAAATAGTCCCTAGATATGTAAATCGCTTAGATACCCTCTAGATACAATAATTAGTCTAGGAAACTCTGTGAATAATTTTGAATCATTATTTCTGTTTTTGAAAAAGATTGTTGCAAATCTATTATAATAAAAGACTTTACAATGAGTTGCTATTAAAAATTCAGATAAACATTTTTTATTCATAAAGTTGTATCAAATGTATTTGCAACAAGAAATATAATTTTTAATAACTCAAAAATAGTAACATCAAATGACTACTACTTTGTACTGGTAATGCCTAGGTAAGTTCTAAATTAACTGTAAAATATTTTTTATTTCAAATAGGTCACAATTTCTTATTTGTGCTCATTATTTAATTTCAAACAACTATATACCAAAACATATTGCTGTATTTATTCAAGATATATGAGTGGTCTACTATTGATCCTAATCAAAACAATTTTTTGTATACCTCGTATACTTAGAGAGATAGGGCAATACTGACCAACCATTTTTCATGACATGCACCAACTTACTACAATGGTTGCATTTCAGTGAAGTTATTAAAAAAAATCCATTTGTTAGACTTTTTGGATATATTTATATATAAAATATATAGATGAACAGCTAATGAACATTAAAATAACATATAAAATGAAATAAAGAAAAATTAAATATTCTTCTATGAGTAAACAAACATAAAACAAATATTCCAATTCAATTAAAAAATAATTCCTAATCTTGAGACTACTTAGGATTTTCTTTATTGGCCCTCCCTCCTTCCCTGTCGCGGGCATTCTGTAGCCAAACCTTAATGGTGTTCTCAACTTCACTAAATGTCGCATTCTGGGCCATTGGATTTTTTCTTACACATACTGAAATCAAACGAAATCTACTGTTAATAAAATATTATACATATTTTATAAAAAAGAATATTTTTGCCAGACACTGCCCTCTGGTATGAGAGCAACCGAAGGACACCGGACATACATATATATATATATATATATATATATATATATATATATATATTCACTAAAGATGATTGGGTGATTTATGATCTGTAGATTGTTTGAAATGAAGAAGTATAAGCAAATAGTGGAAGATGGAGGATTTTGACTTACCATGAATGAGTGTATGTAATTTCTTCATAACACAGAACCCACTTTGTTATTCCTTCCAGTCCAGTTCACAGTTACAGATAATCGGTGTGTAATGAGATTTGTCAAGATCTCTCTTGTGCCTTCAGCAGCATCTTTTCCACCAAATAATTGAAACTGGGATCACTGAAAATAGATAATAATAGAAAATAGGTAAGGTTAAGTCAACAAGATTCCAATGAAACCATCTCATAAAATTATTTTCATTATTTAGGGTGTTTAAATGGAATGTGACAAATCGAAGTTGTTCTTTTTCACAATTAATATGAGATTATCATCAATCTTGAAAACCCTATTCTGGCTCCAACATATCGTAATTAATATCAGAATCAGAACTATAATTAGAAGACATTGAATCATCATGTTGTGAATCTGAAGCATCCTGTGAATCGGAACACACTAGGAGCTCCTGTTCGTGTGAACATGAAGCTTCAATGTAATCCTCAAATTGTGTCCCAGTACTCCCAGTATGAAAGGATGATTTGATGAGTCGTGATTCATTATGAACTTCTAATTGATGGGCTGTTGATACAATATTTTCCCTAGCTATTAATTCAGCATTAATTGTATTTACGGTAATCTGGGTACTCTTTTTAACCAACCTATTCATATGACGCTTGCTTTCTCGTTTCAGTGTAGTAGACATTACGAATGTTTTAATGCGTTTATTCATATGTTTACTTACTCCTTCAATTCATCCATATGTGAACACAATAACACAATTGAACTGATTTTTTAAACAATATCAACTGACAACGAAAATCACCGCTTCCCGCTTCACTACAAACATAACATAACTGTGACATAACCACAAAAAACAATAAGAATGCAAATGGTGCATCTAGCCTCTACCACAGTCCCCGCATTATCCACCTAGAAGTCCTCTACTCTCTTCGCGGGCTCGTTGCTCATGCACCCTAACGAAAACAGCACAGATGCCAGGTCGTAGTGGCGAAAATGCTGAACCCCTGAAATGGCCCAGCTCTGTAAATACCCTAAGGGCAGGTAAATGGCGTGGATGTGAAGGCCCAACACATTTTAAAGCACAAAATACCGTAACGTAATTGCCTTTTAATTTCGTGCACTGGCCCGCTGTTGTTCTACCGGTGCCATCATTGTGCCAACAGTTCCAGCCGAGGCCCACCAGTTTACCGAACATTCATGTTTGCTGGGTACATGTTCCAATCATGTCCTTGTACCGCGGTACATAAAAAGATCATACCTAATCCCTGTGTTGTTGGGGTTGAAATAAGGAAAGCAAAGTCTAACGTATCCATAATATAATAGTCAGGCACAGGAAATTGCATCAAAGATTGAATCACAATAACTGGGTTCTAAGAAGACATATGAAATACTGTCGGAGGATTTTTAAAGAAATTTGGTCTCGTGAGTTTCACTTGTGATATAACTACTGAATATGAAGAAGAACTCTGGAGTATTGAATTGAATTCTAAAGTAATGACTAGGATACGATTCTGAAATATTTACTGAAGAAACCAGGATATTCCAAGCCCCCCAGAATTTGCTAAATGGTTTCTACAAAAAACAACAAATTAACTTTGAACTCATCGAAGTGTTACTCAGGAATATATGAATCTAGCAATATGTCTTGAATGCAGGGGTTTAGATTGGGTATCAACATTTTGTAAAAAAAAAGTGTTGCAGCAGTGAACACCCAGGTCACAGTTGTAGTTCCACATCATTTAACTGTCTAAACTGCCTGAAAATGAAACTCACAAACCCTAGCCACTCAAGTGCCCTGTTTAAGAAAAATAGTTGAATATGTTCGGAAACAGACATGAGAGGGGAAAATAATGGTGACTCAGCAATATATTTTGAAAAAAGCCTGAACGGCAGAAGTTATCCCAACTTGAACCCTAAATCAATATGCAATCAATTTGAATGCCAGTTTGGAGATTTGTCCATTTCAGTAGCTTCAATATATAGACCACTAACAGTACACACAACCCAAAAACATCGAAAATATTAGAAATAGCTGACCCGACAGACGTTGCCCTGTCCAAATTTCTATATTCGCAAAATGTTTTTCCTTAAAACTCTCGTCCGAGTAGAATTTCATTTTTCTTATGTTTTTTTTGTGTTGTTCCATCTAGGTTATGCCTTTAACTCTGCCCGCTCCCCTTTATCCCGTTATCCCTTTATCCCGTTTTCTCTTTATCTCGTTTTCCCTTTATCTCGTTTTCCCTTTATCTCGTTTTCCCTTTATTCCTTTATCGCTTTCTCCCGTTGAACCGTTTTCCTGTTCTCCCGTTTTTCCGTTCGTTATCCCGTTTTTCCGTCCGTTATCCTGTTTTTCCGTTCGTTATCCTGTTTTCCCGAAAAAAATTTGCTAAATCGATCCAACCGTTCTCAAGTTATGAGCTTACCAACACAAACAGACATTCATTTTCATTATATATTCTGAAAACTTTTCCAGGACAAAGAAATTTCCTAACTTTTCTAAAAATCCTTTCTTTTCCTAAAAACCTTATTCAAGTATCACAAACATAAAAAAAAATGGCCAAATCGGTCCAGCCAAATTTAAAAAAATGTTACCCTGACCGGGATTCGTTCCTGTGACCTTCTGCTTGGTAGGCAGCAGTGTAACCGCTGATTTCCTCTTTGGTAATGAATGACTCGATAGTATTTTTCTTCGCCACATTTCTTATTTACCCGATTTGTCCAATTTCCGGCAACTTTCCTAAATTGTTTTCCCGTATCAACCATCCTCGGACTATTACGAACATTAAAAAAAAAATAGCCAAATCGGTCCAGCCGTTCTCACGTTTTGCGCGTACAAAGAATCGAAATTCATTTTTATTATATAGATTATAGATATCTACATCAGATTTTTAACAGATGAGAATAAAAGGAATTTTTTCAACACATTGAAACAAGAGAACTGGTCATCAGTGTTTGACATAGGTGATGTCAGTAAACAATGGAATATTTTCCTGAATTATTTTTGGAATAATATTGCATTTTCCCTTAAGACTCGTCAAAAACAAGGGAAAAACAAAATTATTTCCGCTGGACCATGATATTTTTGGATTGCAAAAATAGGTTGGATATTTTATTAATATTATCACAAACAGACCAAGGTACAGAGACATCTACAAACAAACACGAGTATGTCATGATACCACAGAATGAAATCAACTGCATGTGGTTAATTCGCAAAGAAATCCAAGGAAAATCAACAGAGTGATGAATTAATAAATAACGAAAATGCTGATGAAATTACAAATAAATATAATGAACACCTTTTCAAGCCATCCTCCTCAGAATGTTTGTTCAATAAGAAATAAAATTAAAGAAAATGGAGGTATTCCTAGAAAATGCTCAAGAACCTTTTTTTGTTTTTCTGAACATTTTAGTCCGATGAGGAAATATCATCTTTTCCATTGACTGGCTATAGTGTGGTATCAAATTTCTCCAGAAAGCAACACATACATGGAGGTGTAGCAATTTTGGTAAAATATGACACTGGAGGCTGTGCAAGGGAGGACTTAAAACACTCGGTGGAGATGTCATGTGAATTTGCCGCTATTGAGATTAGTAATATAAAACTTATAATTATAGCTGTGTATCGCCCACAAGGTGGTGATTTTAATTTGTTTTTAAATAGTATGTGTGCCATTTTAGAGATTTTAACTGTCTGTCCAAGGTATGTCTGTCTGTCACCGGTAACTTTAATATAAATTTTAATTTGAATAACGTCAGAAAGCAAAACTTTATGGATCTGATGAACTCTTATGGATTCACTCAACAAATCTAGAATACTAGATAAACTGCATGCCTTGACAATATCTTTGTTAATTTTACGGGGATTTTGAATTTTAAAACTGCGGTTATTGATGCAGTACTTTCAGATCATCAAGCAGTAAAAATAAAAATAACATTAGTGTGAAGTTAGCCACACTTTTTCTATCCACACTTTATGACGTGTGGTATGTTAAATTTGGGATAGAGATGATTTCAAAGGCAGTGTTGCCAAATCTCTGATGTTTTTTGATAAATGTGGAAACTTGCTCTGAACTAACTGCCGATTCAATATTTGTTCTATTTTGAATGAATTGCACACTGATGGTCCAAAATAACTAAGATATAATCGAATGGACGAATAACCATTGAGATTTTTATTCAGGAGCGATTGAAAACACTGAAATCGGGTTCTTCGTATATCAAGAGTGAAAGAAATTGTAATTTGAAGAGAAGTGCAACGGATACAAAAACTAAGTTGAATGATGACAAATGACTTTTCAGATTAATTTGTTCTGCCATCAGAATAACAAATTGAAAAAATTGTCCGTAAACTTGGACAAAGAATGCGTATACCATAAACGGTAAGCAGTCAAACTGGCAGAAAAAAAATCATAATCACCCATAAACCAGAGGAAGAGTCTGTGTGCCACGAAAACAAGAATGAGGTTGGAAATGAAGTTAAAAATGGAGGATAAAACGCTATGCAAAAAACAAAATCTTTAAAATTACTCGTAAACAGGGAGAAGGAGTACGTGTGCCTCGAAAACAAAAATGAGGTTGGGAAGAGAGTTGGAAACAAAGGATATGGGGCTATTCAAATCAATTTGTTTGGCCGTCAAAATGACAGTAAAAATATAAAATCTTTAAAATTATTCGTAAACAGGGAGAAGGAGTACGTGTGCCGCGAAAACAAAAATGAGGTTGGAAAGAGGGTTGAAAACAAAGGATATAGGGCTATTCAAATCAATTTGTTTGGCCGTCAAAATGACAGAAAAAAATTTAATCATTAAAATTATTCGTAAACAGGGAGGAGTACGTGTGCCGCGAAAACAAAAATGAGGTTGGAAAGAGGGTTGAAAACAAAGGATATAGGGCTATTCAAATCAATTTGTTTGGCCGTCAAAATGACAGAAAAAAATTTAAAATTAATCCTTTGTTTTCAACCCTCTTTCCAACCTTATTTTTGTTTTCGTGAGACACGTACTCCTTCTCCCTGTTTACGAATAATTTTAAAGATTTTCTGTCATTTAGACGGCCAAACAAATGATTTGAATAGCCTCATATCCTTTGTTTTCAACCCTCTTTCAACCTGTTTCGCGGCACATCTTTCTTCCTGTTAACGAATAATTTTAAAGATTTAATTTTTCTGTTATTGACGGCCACAAATGATTTGAATAGTCTCATATCCTTTGTTTTCAACCTTCTTCAACCTATTTTGTTTCGCGGACACGTACTCTCCTGTTACGAATAATTTTAAAGATTTTATTTTCTGTCATTTTGACGGCAAACAATGATTGAATACCTCATATCCTTGTTTTCAACCCTCTTCCAACCTTATTCTGTTGTCGCGGCACTACTCTTTCTCCCTGTTTCGTATAATTTTAAAGATTTTTTCTGTCATTTTGACGGCAAACAATTGATTGAATACTCATATCCTTTGTTTTCAACCTCTTTCAACCTCATTTTGTTTTCGCGGCTACTCTTTCTTCTGTTAACGAATAATTTTAAAGATATTTTTCTGTTATTTTGACGCCAAACAAATTGATTTGAATAGTCTCATATCCTTTGTTTTCAACTCTTCAACCTTATTTTTGTTTCGCGCACTACTCCCTGTTACGAATAATTTAAAAGATTTATTTTCTGTCATTTTGACGGCCAAACAAATTGATTGAATACCTCACTGTTTTCAACCCTTTCAACCTTATTCTTATTTTCGCGGCATACGTACTCTTTCTCCCTGTTTACGAATAATTTTAAAGATTTTAATTTTTTTTGTCATTTTGACGGCCAAACAAATTGATTTGAATAGCCTCATATCCTTTGTTTTCAACCCTCTTCCAACCTTATTCTTGTTGGCGCGGCACACGTACTCTTTCTCCCTGTTTACGAATAATTTTAAAGATTTTTTTTTTTTCTTCATTTTGACGGCCAACAAATTGATTTGAATAGCCTCATATCCTTTGTTTTCAACCCTCTTCCCAACCTTATTTTTGTTTTTGCGGCACACGTACTCTTTCTCCCTGTTTACGAATAATTTTAAAGATTTAATTTTTTTTCGTCATTTTGACGGCCAAACAAATTGATTTGAATAGTCTCATATCCTTTGTTTTCAACCCTCTTTCCAACCTTATTTTTGTTTTTGCGGCACACGTACTCCTTCTCCCTGTTTACGAATAATTTTAAAGATTTATTTTTTTTCTGTCATTTTGACGGCCAAACAAATTGATTTGAATAGCCTCATATCCTTTGTTTTCAACCCTCTTTCCAACCTCATTTTTGTTTTCGCGGCACACGTACTCTTTCTCCCTGTTTACGAATAATTTTAAAGATTTAATTTTTTTTCGTCATTTTGACGGCCAAACAAATTGATTTGAATACCTCATATCCTTCGTTTTCAACCCTCTTTCCAACCTTATTTTTGTTTTCGCGGCACACGTACTGTTTCTCCCTGTTTACGAATAATTTTAAAGATTTAATTTTTTTTCTGTCATTTTGACGGCCAAACAAATTGATTTGAATAGCCTCATATCCTTTGTTTTCAACCCTCTTTCCAACCTCATTTTTGTTTTCGCGGCACACGTACTCTTTTTCCCTGTTTACGAATAATTTTAAAGATTTAATTTGTTTTCTGTCATTTTGACGGCCAAACAAATTGATTTGAATAGCCTCATATCCTTCGTTTTCAACCCTCTTTCCAACCTTATTTTTGCTTTCGCGGCACACGTACTGTTTCTCCCTGTTTACGAATAATTTTAAAGATTTTATTTTTTTTCTGTCATTTTGACGGCCAAACAAATTGATTTGAATAGTCTCATATCCTTCGTTTCCAACCCTCTTTCCAACCTTATTTTTGTTTTCGCGGCACAGTACTCCTTCTCCCTGTTTACGAATAATTTTAAAGATTTTATTTTTTCTGCCATTTTGACGGCCAAACAAATTGATTTGAATAGCCCCATATCCTTTGTTTTCAACTCTCTTTCCCAACCTCATTCTTGTTTTCGTGGCACAAGGACTCTTCCTCTGGTTTATGGGTGATTATGAATTTTTTTCTGCCAGTTTGACTGCTTACCGTTTATGTTATACGCATTCTTTGTCCAAGTTTACGGACAATTTTTTCAATTTGTTATTCTGATGGCAGAACAAATTAATCTGAAAAGTCATTTGTCATCATTCAACTTAGTTTTTGTATCCGTTGCACTTCTCTTCAAATTACAATTTCTTTCACTCTTCGATATACGAAGGACCCGATTTCAGTGTTTTCAATCGCTCCTGAATGAAAATCTCAATGGGTAATCGTCCATTCGATTATATCATAGTTATTTTGGACCATCAGTGTGCAATTCATTCAAAATAGAACAAATATTGAATCGGCAGTTGGTTCAGAGCAAGTTTCCACATTTATCAAAAAACATCAGAAATTTGGCAACACCGCCTTTGAAATCATCTCTATCCCAAATTTAACATACCACACGTCATAAAGTGTGGATAGAAAAAGTGTGGCTAACTTCACACTAATAAAATAACTGACTTGGAAAAACATAGACATTCGGACTCTCAAACAAGTTTCTATCAACCAATAACAACAGTTGGTACAAATAAACGCTTTAATATTTTGAGCGAGACTGATTGGTCCTTTGTAAAATTCTAAAATATAAGCGCAAATGTTAAATGTGATATGTTTACATATATACTCTGTGAAAATTTTAATTTATGCTTCTTCTCTAAAAAAACAGTATCTAAGAATAATGGGAGTGTGAGGTGGTATAATCAGGAGTTGGGTGAAATGAGAGAGCGTCTTAGGTTCCTAAATTATTTATATATTAACTATAAACAACCTGAAATCGCTGTTCTTAGAAATGAGTATAGGGCACTCTATAGAAAAAAAAAATGAGTGTAAAGCAAAGGCAAATTCTAATTTTATTCAAACAGCTGAAAATAAAGTCGGGGCCGCCTGGCAAATTACAAATGAATTTAGAGGTGTAACAAAAAAACAATCAACCAACGAAATTAGCGCCGATATATTTAACTCTTTCTTCACAGGTGTCGCAGACACTGTGTTACAAAATCTTCTTCAAACAGATACTGAGGCCTGTACATATCTTTTGCATTTTAGTTAAAAACCTCCTGCTGATGGTTTTTCTTTCAGAGAGGTCACCATAACCGAGGTGCCATCGAAACCAAAAAATAGCAAGGATATATTTGGCTACAACCCCATTCTTTTAAAGAAAATAAAAAACACTGATTATACCACTACCACATATGTTCAATTCGTGTATACATGAGGGTATTTATTTCAATATGTTTGAAAAATCAAAAGTAGTGCCAATTTATAAAACAGGAGACTATAATAATGTGAATAATTACAGACCTATAACTCTGGTCCCTACAGTATCAAAGATCTTTGAATATTTGTTAAAGGGCCAATTGTATGCTTATTTTGATGGAAATAACTTGCTCACAGATGACCAGTTTGGTTTAATGAAGTCTAAGTCTACATCAAGTGCCATCATCTCACTATTGGAGTATGTAGTCGAGGGCTTTGAGGAGTGTCAATACATAGGAACAATTCTGTGTGACCTGTTCAAAGGCCTTTGACTGTATATGCCATAAAATTCTATTACAAAAGTTGGAATACTATGGCGTCCATCGGCAAAGAGTCCAACTAATAAATATCAAAAGGCAATTCAATTTTTCTTTGAACTATGGTTGTTCTACGGAATCACAATTGCGAGTGCAGCTTTTTAAAGCCTTCCTCCCTTCACCTCTCCCTGTTAACTTTTGAAAGCTTTGACATAGAACAACGGATCCAAAACTGTTTTGAATAATATCACCGATACTACTCTTTGAAATAGAAGACATTGGGATTGCTCGATAGATGGCGCGGGAGGGCACATCAACTTGAAAATTTCAAATTGTGATAGGGGGTCAAGTGGCACATCGTTGAAAAGATAATTCAATTCTCTTTCCAACAATTTTTTTTTTAATTTTGTCAATTCTTTTTTTCACAATATGTATTTTAAATTTTGTTATACTTGACATTTCAAATGTATATTGTGAAAAAACGTATCAACAAAATTGAAAAAAAAAATAGATTGTTGAAAAGAGAATTGAGTTATATTTTCAATGATGTGAGCAATCACAATGTCTTTTTTATAAGTCCACTACCTCACAAGATATATGACGTCATCGATACCTTTTTAAATGGAAAGGGTATATTTCCAAACCTCAAGTAGGCTATGAATACATCTGAAAGCCCTTAGCAACCAGACAATAAGTTCTTAGTTACCATTGCATGTAATTATTAAATTGATTTGTTGTGTAGCATATCGATTTATGTCTTCAATATCTTTCTGAAAAATATCACCCTAAAAGAAATCATTTGAAATAAACGATATAGGTACTGTCAGAAAAACAGCAAATAGAAGTTTTGATGATCTCAAACCTCAAGTAGGCTATGAATACATTCGAAAGCCCTCAGCAACCAGACAATAAGTTCTTAGTTACCATTGCATGTCATTATTAATTTGATTTGTTGTGTAGCATATCGATTTATAAGTCTTCAATATCGAAAAGGGAAACATTCTCAATTGAATATTGATAGAAATATTTTTCTGTGAATTGAAAAATCCACGATTAAAATGAAGTTATTTTTTTGTGAATGTCTAACAGAAAACAACTACTTCCCCGGCTAAAGCCACGCTGGACATTGAACTACATCTGATAGATATTCTGAAAAGGCCCTAACTCAAAAGAAAAAATCTGAAATTGAAAATTTGCATTTTCATTCAGATAGTTATTTGATTTTCTATGCCACATCTGATTTTATGAACATCCTGTTTATATTTTCAACAAATCAATCTTCAATATCTTTCTGAAAAATATTACCCTAAAAGAAATCATTTGAAATTACGATATAGGTACTGTCAGAAAAACAGCGAATAGAAGTTTTGATGATCTTAGGTTATGGCGACCGTGAGAAAAGTATGCCACATCTTTAATGAAAAAAATATCCTCAACGAGAACCAATAAGCAAATCGACATTAAGCAAAATATTGCTCAATTTTAATGAAATTCGCAATATTGAGAATAAATAAGCCTAAGAGTGGCTGACCTACCGTTACCAATGACACTCAATTAAATGTATTATTTGGAAAAGAAAAAATCCTCATCGTTCAATTATAACTTTATCTGGCAACAATGAGATGTGTCATGATGGTGAGCAGAAAATTCTTCGAAAAGTCAAATTACATCCATATAACGTTAAACTTATACATGAACTTAATGAAGACTACTTCAATAGATGCATGAAGTTTTGTAAAAATATGCAAGAAGTGTGTAATCACAATAATGGTTTTGCATTTTATGTCTTATTTTCCGACGAATCAACTTCTTGTATGAACGGTACCGTGAATACGGACACTTGTCGTTACTGGCAACAGAAAATCCCAATTGGATGATGGAAGCTTATACCCAATATCCTCCAAAAGTAACTGAGTGGGCTGTGATTCTTAGGAATACTATTGTAGGACCACATTATTTTGGTACGGTACTGTGACAAGTGAAAAGTATTTAGAAATGTTGCAAACTGATGTAGTTCCATATTTAACTGCAACATTTCCTAACTAAAACAGTTTTGAGAATCTTATAGGCCTATAATTGTCTATCAGCTCAGGATTTCCTTTTCTGAATATTGGTTTAATTACAGAGATTTTTATCTGTCAGGATAAATTCCATATTTGATGGAGTTATTTATCACATAGCAGAGTATGTGTATGTTGTTGTTGTAAGCTTTTAAAGGACCTTGTATATGGATATAATTGTTATTATTCGATTATAGTAACATATAAACTTTATTTTCTCAGACGTCATATTGTCACAATGATGTGCTGTGATAAAGTGTGGAAACGCTCGATTATCTCACGTGTTAATTATTTTCGGAGGTAGAGCTCGAACAGGTCGATTTTTAATTTTAGTTTTCTACTTTTTTTGACAAAAAAATAATTTTACCCCCACTACCTTACAAGATATGACGTCTTCGATATTTTTTTTAAATGGAAAGGGTATATTTTTATATCAAAAATTAAAAGCCCATATTTCAACCATTCAACATACGTCATATGTAACATTTTAAGTTACAGTATACTGAGTATAAAGACAAAAAATCCATAGAAGTTAAATCTGGGAACTTAGCAGGCCATTCAATGTGACTGCATCGTCCAATACAATGGTATTCCTAAGAATCACAGCCTACACAGTTACTTTTGGAGGATATTGGGTATAAGCTCCCATCGTCCAATTGGGATTTTCTGTTGCCAGTAACGACATAGTTTCCGTATTCACGGTACCGTTCATACAAGAAGTTGATTCCTCGGAAAATAAGACATTAAATTCAAAACTATTATTGTGATTACACATCTATTGAAGTCGTCTTCATTAAGTTCATGTATAACTTTATATGGATGTAATTTGACCATCATGACACATCTCATTGTTGCCAGATAAAGTTGTAATTGAACGATGAGGATTTTTTCAATTCCAAGTAATACATTCAATTGAGTGTCATTGGTAACGGTAGATCAGCCACTCTTAGGCTTATTCTCAATATTGCGAATTACACTAAAATTGTGCAATATTTTGCTTAATGTCGATTTGCTTATTGGTTCTCGATCAGGATATTTTTTAATTAAAGATGTCGCATACTTCTTTTACGATCGCCATAACCTAAGATCATCAAAACTTCTATTCGCTGTTTTTCTGACAGTACCTATATCGTAATTTCAAATGATTTCTTTTAGGGTAATATTTTTCAAAGATTTAAAACAACAAATCAATTTAATAATGACATATGCAATGGTAACTAAGAACTTATTGTCTGGTTGCTAAGGGCTTTCAAATGTATTCATAGCCTACTTGAGGTTTGGAAATATACTCGAACTAACTATTGAGTAATTTTCAGGTATTCGTTGCAAAATAAATGATGAAATAAATATTAAGAAATATGAGCACCGTTTCCTTTATACTCAGTATACTGCAACTTAAAATGTTAAATATGACGTATGTGGAATGGTTGAACTCAGAAAAATATGGGATTTTAATTTTTGATATAAAAATATACTCTTTCCATTTAAAAAAATTATCGATGACATCATATCTTGTAAGGTAGTGGGGGTAAAAATTATTTTTTTGTTAAAAATAGTAGAAAACTAAAATAAAAAATCGACCTTTCCGAGCTTTACCTCCGAAAATAATTAACACTTGCGATAATCGAGCGTTTCCACACTTCATCACAGCACATCATTGTGACGATATGACGTCTGAGAAAATAAAGTTTATATGTTATTGTAATCGAATAATGACAATTATATCCATATACAAGGTCCTTTGGAAGCTTACTAAACAACAAGAACATACACATACTCTGCTATGTGATAAATAACTCCATCAAATATGGAATTTATCCTGACAGATTGAAAATCTCTGTAATTAAACCAATATTCAGAAAAGGAAATCCTGAGCTGATAGACAATTATAGGCCTATAAGATTCTCAAACTTTTTTAGTTAGCAAGTTAGTGTGTGTAGATCTGTTTTTTTAAGTAATTATGGTTATTTTGATTTAATAATTTGTAAGTATTCATGAAGTTTATCAAGCCTGTAAATAAACTTCATGAATTCTTACACATTATTCAAGAAAAATCACCAAATTACATAAAAAACAGATTTACCCACACACTGATATTTCAGTTTTCTGAAGCAATATTGAGGCACCTAGAAATTGGGAAATTAGGAATAGGCGAGATCACAAACTCACAAATCTACTTCATATGTGCTTGAGTTGAAATATAGTGATAAAATATTATGTATGCAAAGTTTTTCCTAGAAGATATTGTGTAATATTCGAATAAACGCTGCTCTAAAACCCTCAAATTCAGTGAGACATTCAAACACAGCGTTATTGCCGCTTTTGGCGTCATAAGTCCATTGATTCGGCATTTTCCCGAGTTGCCAGTGTCACTATTTTGCGGAGCTTCTGAGAAAATATGATTCTGTTTCATCCTATGAATAAACAGAACTTGTGTCAGCATGTGTTATATTGAAATAAAGACTTGGTATTCGATAGCTGTTCTTGATTTAGTTATTCTTGAATAAATGTATGTATACCAAGTGCTATGTCATTATTTTTTTGCATCTCACATTGCAAAGAAATTTTTCGAATAACGCTTGGCAACGCTGTAATTCATTGTACCGTCGGCGATCGGCGAGTTGCCAGTGTCACTATTTTGAGAAACTTCTGAGGAAATGAAACAGAACTTGTGTCACCATGTGTTATGTTGAAATCATTTGATTAAGACAACGACTCATATATCTCACCATGATATTTATATATAAAATATTGAATAACGTGAAAGTGGAAATATTCTGTCCGAAATATACAATGAAAGAAGGGAATTTTTTGGCATAGTGGACAAATTATTAAATTAAAGGAAAAAAGCATCCTCAAGTGGGAGTCGAACCTAGGACCTTATGATCTCTAGCCATACGCTCTACCAACTGAGCCATTCGAGGACATAGGAATCGACACACACTCGTGAATCCTTTCCTTCCATAATTTAATGTTCATGTTAGAAATGAATCGAAGATCTAACTGGCCGTCGAGATCCGTTACCTGTCACTCTAACTTCATCGTTATTTGACGATTTCAGTAGCAGATTCAGGAAGATGATCTCTAACCACTGATAAGATTTAGCCAAATATATAATGTGAAAGTGGAAATATTGTGTCCGAAATACATATAATGAAGGAAGGGAATTTTGTGGCATAGTGGACAAATTATTAAATTAAAGAAAAAAAGCATCCTCAAGTGGGAGTCGAACCCACGACCTTATGATCTCTAGCCATACGCTCTACCAACTGAGCCATTCGAGGACATAGGAATCGACACACACTCGTGAATCCTTTCCTTCCATAATTTAATGTCATGTTAGAAATGAATCGAAGATCGAACGTACTTATCACTGGCCGT
Organism: Gonioctena quinquepunctata; assembly: GCA_018342105.1. Taxonomy (NCBI): domain Eukaryota; kingdom Metazoa; phylum Arthropoda; class Insecta; order Coleoptera; family Chrysomelidae; genus Gonioctena; species Gonioctena quinquepunctata. Next base: position 78,915 of record JAFIRS010003442.1, read on the forward strand.
CGAGATCCGTTACCTGTCACTCTGACTTCATCGTTATTTGACGATTTCAGTAGCAGATTCAGGAAGATGATCTCTAACCACTGATAAGATTTAGCCAAATATATAATGTTAAAGTGGAAATATTGTGTCAGAAATACATATAATCTGAATCTGCTACTGAAATCGTCAAATAACGATGAAGTTAGAGTGACAGGTAACGGATCTCGACGGCCAGTGATGAGTACGTTTGATCTTCGATTCATTTCTAACATGAACATTAAATTATGGAATATGAAATTCACGAGTGTGTGTCGATTCCTATGTCCTCGAATGGCTCAGTTGGTAGAGCGCATGGCTAGAGATCATAAAGTCGTGGGTTCGACTCCCACTTGAGGATGCTTTTTTTTCTTTAATTTAATAATTTGTCCACTATGCCACAAAATTCCCTTCTTTCATTATATGTATTTCGGACACAATATTTCCACTTTCACATGAACATTAACTTATGGAAAGAAAGGATTCATGAGTGTGTCGATTCCTATGTCCTCGAATGGCTCAGTTGGTAGAGCGTATGGCTAGAGATCATAAGGTCGTGGGTTCGACTCCCACTTGAGGATGCTTTTTTTTTCTTTAATTTAATAATTTGTCCACTATGCCACAAAATTCCCTTCTTTCATTATATGTATTTCGGACACAATATTTCCACTTTCACATTATATATTTGGCTAAGTCTTATCAGTGGTAATAGTTTGAAATGGTTTCACTAAGGGCCGGCTTTAGGTATTTGGCCACCCTAGGCGAGAAATATTTTGGCGCCCTCTATCGTTCCTCACTCCTTGATTTCCACTGTTTCGTTTGTTATATGATCTGATTCAGAACAAAACTCGCCAAAGCAGGCAAAATTATAGACATAATGTGGTACACCATCCTATGTGCTACCAATCACCCCAGCTTTATACCAGGCATTCGATAAGGCTTAGTTAGGAGGGTTAGAAAAACCACACCTTTCACCTGTTTAACCTTCCGCAGATAACGTGAGTGGTTTCTTTATTTTTGATAACGTCGGTCTGACAAACCGATTTTTTCAAGGAATGATTATTGATCGTTTTTACTCAAAAATAAATGAATATTTTTTATTGAACATAATATTTGACTATAATTTCCATGTACAAATACAAACGGATTTTTGAAAAAAAAATTTTTTTTTTTGCAGGCTATAAAACAGCTGTATTTTTATTCAATACAACAATAATTTAACCAAAAAAAATATTCCTCTGATGAAAATGACAAAAACATAAACAGTAATGAATTAACATCAAATATAGCAATATAATAGAAACAAAAAAATTTAATAAATACAAACTGGCAACTGAACAAACTAGTTCAAATTTTATCAATTTTCATGTTGCCAAATGCAGTCTATGCACATTCCCTGGAGATGCGGACTGATTCACTGACTTCCTCATACAGTCTTCGCAATCGCTCCTGTTCTCTTTCGTAACTCATTCTGACGTAGTCACAGTAAAAACATACAATTCAGTTCAAGAATGAAGACGCCAAATCAAATTATACTTACCTCAGAGTTTTACACGAACGATAACGCCGGTTTCACGCACCGTATACTTATTTTTCTAACGAAGCAAACGCTCTATTCGACAGACGATGTAAACCTGACAAGATTCTTAATAGTACGAAAGGTACCCTGGCGGAAAGCGGGAAATATATAAACAACAGAAAGTTAGCGCAAATATTCAAATCAGTCGGTGCGAGAGACCGTACGTTATAAGCGGAAGGTTAACAAGACTCTGTACTTTTCCAACAATCCTGAGCGGCTAGGCGCGATACAGATTTAGGTGAGTTGTTGTTGTGAGTTGTTTGTGAGGTCTCCTCAGTGGCTAGGAATACACCTTAAGGTATCAAGTAGGTAAAAGTAAACACAATACTAATATTAAACATAAATGAAAATCAGAACAACTGTTCATACATGTGAACGGTGAAACTTGAGAGTGGCCCCAGTATATTCTCAATACGCTGTTGACATACATAAACTATCAAGTCGGGCGCCTGTATTCACTTCATAGATTATTCTAAACATCATTATGCAGAACATGGGGGCTTCCAAAAGCTAGAATAAATAAATCATTCAAAGCAACAATTTATGTAATGTGCCAGAACTTTAATAGGATACCCGAACTATGGCGATATTAATTCTGCTTCTGTTGCTCAAATAATAAGATAGGCTAGAGTACACTTAGAATGAGTTTATATTTGATCTTATATTTTTAGATTTAAAAAATTGTTAAACTGTTTGGCCATAAAGCTATTATTATTTTCTTCCAGCCTTTTTGGTTGTTGCTATCCAAATACGAGTAAATCATTTCACAAAAAATCACAAAGTGGCAAACATGGCCCCATTAGAGTCCTGGTATATTTACAAAAACTGTTCAAAGTTATCACCATTCGTTTTATGTACATACAGTCGAACTCAGCATAACAATGAGTCAAATACACACGACAAAAATGAAATCTTTTTGTCCTTGAATAACTGCACACGCATTTTCCACCCCTTTATTCACTGAAAATGTTCCCATAAAAGTGTATTATCACAAATAATCAGTTCATTTCTTGTTTGGTCATGATTAGGAAGCCAATGGCAAAACTCAAATCTTGCTCGACGTTCTTGTACATTCAATAATGTTATGAATAAAATTGAACCTGTCATATCATTTTTCATACTCAACTGTGGGTAAAACGATTGGTACACGCTCATTGGAACACCACTTTGAAGTATTCACTTTATCGTGAGCTTCACTGTTTTCGTAAACAGAACCAACAATTACCTACTTAGTGCTTGTTGATGGATCGTGTTTGACAATTTCTAAGATTTATTCCTCAATATCCTTGTTCTCTCAAAGACTTGATATCGAGACAGTAAATTTACATATATGCGAGGTGTTGGGTAATGTCTCAGAAATCACATGCTGCAGCTGCACTTTTAATCCAATCCCTTTGAATTAAAAGTATGTCTATGAAAAAGAACGAGAAATAATAACTGGGAAAAACACTTTTTGGTCAGCTGATCATACACATGACAAGTTGGCTACTGATTGACTGTTTGCTGCTTTTTACAGTTTCGCGCTATTGCATGACCCTGTACATCGCCTGTTGCGATGGAAAACGTCCCTCACTAGGAAATAATAGGTAGGTAGCATTTTATACTTGTCTCAGGCGACCCATGCAGTCATATCTTTTGCAGTCAATTTCTTGAGTAGATGCAACAATCCTGGAAAAATCCAGTTCAGCACAGTGAGAAGGATATTTAGATATTTACGAGGTAAGTTGGAACTTTCATGAAACGGAATTGATCATTTGATTGGCTTCAGTGATGCTGACTGGGCGAGTGACATAGATGAGCGGTGAATATAATAATATTCACATATTCTTCAACTGAATTGAAATTATCCAATCTTGGTTATCAGGTAACTCAACAACCCTACTTCACCTAATTTATCTCAAGCTTCCTTTGTTGTCTTTGGATCTTGAATAGGGTCATTTTGGCCTGGCTTCGACTGACTTCGTTTTGTCTCCGTTTGCAATCGACATTCCAACATATTCCCATAGTTTTTCATACTTCAGATGAATTTGTATAGGTTAGGTTCATTTCGAGTGGGACGATAACCGCCTCTTTCATTGCGTCCTTTTCAGTACATTGGCTCAATTCTAATTAAGCTTGAGTTCACCTACAAGTCCCGCGCTTCTGACGAAGTCAATGATGACATTTTCCAGGTATTTGGGCCATAGCTGCCCGTAATCCATACGGTAGAATCTTGTTCGTTCCAGACCCTTGCATCTGCAGATGTGAGATGTGCTCAGCTGTTCCTCCTCTTGACAAAAGCGACACGCGCTCTCTGCAAGTCCGATTCTTTGAAAATGCTTTCGCAGTATATAGTGACCTGTCAGTAGCCCTGTTATAATCCTCAGGTTTTTCCTATTCAGTTCTAACAGGGCTGCTGTTCTTATTTTCGAAGGTTTGGTATAAATGCCTTCCACTTGTCCCACTGTTTCATACCAGTACTCGCGTTTTTTTGGCTCGGTCCAGTCTGAAAACACTTCGTTGGTTATGCTTTTGGATAGTCCGAAGAAGGGCTCTGGTCCTCTGAACTCCTTCATAGTGCCTTCTTTTGTGGGAAGGTCGGCTTTCTCATTTCCTCCAAAGCCTTTATGTCCAGGGACCCATAGCAGAGTTATTCTGTTGTCCCTGCCTACACATTGAAGAGCTTCCACACAGTTCTATAATATTCTAACCGACTTGATGCCAGAGCTTTCAGTTCTGTTTGGCTGTTCGACATGATTTTTTAGTGTTTCTGTTCAGAATTTCTTGCATTCTCCCATTTGTCTCTTCCCGGGAGGAGAATCTCATAAGGTCTATCAAAGTTGTATAGGGGGATCATTGTGTCTGATGGTCTATCAAACTTGTGTAGGGGGATCATTGCTAGAATCGGATGGGACTACTTCCTCCCCTATTACTCGTTGACCTCGACAATTTTCTGTAAACACTCACTCTTGCCTCCTTCTCTAAGCAAATATGCATTTCACGTGAGTTTCTTATCTTGAATTAGTCCTAGGTATTTGACTTCTTCCTTGAATGGAATTGTTTCACCATAGAGGACCAGATTTCTTATTGAATCTAGTTTCCTTCTTCCGGTGAATGGTTCTATCACTGTCTTGCTGGGGTTGACCGATAATTCTTCTTTTTCACACCACTTAGTGATAGTCCTAAGAGCCACTTGGAGTATTTCCGTTATCACCTCTCCAAACTTTCCTCTAACTGTTATAACTATGTCGTCAGCATAGGCTTGAACCTCGATTCCCTCCGCCATAAGAGTCGTGATTAGATCGTCTATGAGAAGTTCCCACAGTAGGGGTAATAAAAACTCCGGCCTGTGGACAGCCTCTCACGATTTGTCCACGATTTTCTCCTGGTGGAGAGAACTCGAGATTATTCTGTATCTTAGCATTGCCTCGATCCAGTTCAAACAGTTTCCGATATATATCCCTTTGTTGATTGCTGCTCCGTGTAGGGATATCGGTAGTGCATTGTTGAATGCTCCTTCAGTGTCGAGAAAAGCAGCTGCTCGATTTCTGCGCAACTCAGAGAGTTGTTAAGTTTCCCGACGGTAAGCGTACTGGTGGGTGTTGAGAGGGTCTTCCTTCAGCACCTCTTTTCTTATGTCCTTACCCTGGATCTTCTCTGTGGCTTTCAGCAGAAATGATGTCAATCTGATCGGGCGAAAGGATTTGGGAAGATTTTTATTGTTCCTGACTTTACCTATACACACAACTCGTATCGACGTCCAGCTTGAGGGTGGGTATCCCCTCCAAGATTCCCTCTTGGCTTTCCTTATCGCTTTGATGTAGAGCGGTATTCTTGGTAGGGTAGAGCGGTATTCTTCCCAGCATGCTGATACTTTGGCTCTATTGAAGAGCCTCCTTACTTCTGCTCTCCTTTTTTCTAGGTTTTTGCTCCACCAACAGGTTGCTCTATCATGTTTTTTGGTTTTAAGTGAGCAATTTTGTTGATAGGCGGTCAGAACTGAGCTTTGAATGAGATTCGCTGCCAGCTCTATCTCCGGACTATTTCTTATTCTACGAATATCGTTTCCCAATCTGTCTCTGAGTGTTGCCCTGAATCCTTCCCAGTTTGTACATTTGGGATCTCTCGCCAGTTGGTTATTTTATTACTTACGTACCTCGTGCTAACCGCCAGGTCTAGAACTTCCCGTCTGTTGCTAGTCACAAAGGTTGGTTTCTGATCCGATATTCTGAACAATGAGCCCTTGACCTAGTATAAATTCAATAAGTTGCTCGGATAAAATCAATTAGGCGTTTCGCCAACCTGATAAACTCAAACGGTTATCAAACACAGTAGGGGGAAATATAAACAACAGGGCAAAAAGGTGTCTTAGTGGCACAATGAAATCGACAGATTATCAAAGGTTTGTACACAATGTTTCACTTACGGCTACCTCACTACTTAAACAAAGTTTACCTAACCCTAACTTCATTTTCAGCTGTTCGAATAAAAATAGAATTTGTCTCTGCTTTACTTATTTCTAAGAACAGCAATTTCAGGTTGTTTATAGTTATTGATTGTTTAATGGAATAATTGTAAAATATTCAACAGTTTAAGTTGACTTTTTATATAAACATCAAAAACATATGATCATAAAAATATCACTATAAGGGTTTTCACTTTACCAATTTCCATCATCCCAGAAGAAGAGTGGTCAACTTGTTGGTCAGGTCCAGAACTGTATTTACTTTCTTATTCCTATATCTATTTACCGTTAGCTGTAAGGCTGTTGGGGTTGATTTCGTTGTCTCATATTCCTGTTTTTTTTTAATGATTCCATCTCATGGTATTCCTTTTCTTTCTATTTCTTCCCATGTTTTTGGGGGTCTCCCCTGATAGTTTTTTCCCCTGTTCTTATGTTTCATATTCCTCCTTTAGTAATCTTTCATTTGGCATTATCAGAAATGGCCGAACCACCTCAGCTATCCTATTATCTTATCGTGTTTAGGTTCCATTTGTAGTTCTTGTCTATACGTTTCTTTTGCCTTCTATTTTTCTAAGATATCTCATTTCTGCTGACTTTATTCGGATTTTATTCTTTTCTGTTAGGTTCCATGTGATTAATGGTCCTACTACTTTTCTGATTACTTCTGTTTTTTGATACTTCCTTCTACCCTAAAAAAATATTTCTAACCCATTCACTGGCGGATCTAGGAAGTTTTTCAGGGGGGGGGGCGGCATGAGTTAATGGAAATTTGTAACCAAAGTTATAAAATCCATGGGAATGAAATGAAATATATTTATTTTTTTATTTGAAACAAGTGAAACCAGTGAAAAATAATATGAATAAGATTGAAAAAATATTGCGAAACAAACAAAAACACAATTTGACAATTATTTTAAATAATAAACTCTCAAAAATAAAACATGCGAAAAAAAAAATTATAAAATTATTGTTCATAAAACAAAATATTTATGCCTTACCTTACCTCACCAATTTATTGTTTATAAAACAAAATCCATATGCCTTTGGCCACTGTTGGCAAATCTACTAATAACTAATTGTTCATTGATCGCAATATCCTGATGGGCGTTAATAGTGGCTAAGCCAGATAGCCTATCTTCTGAAATAATAGATCGGAGCCAACTTTTTATTCGCCTCAACGAATAAAAACTTCCTTCCAATGAGGCAACACTGATCGGAAGTGTAATAAGAATGTCTAAAAATGATATTATCAAAGGGAACATTACTTTATCGCCTAAACCTCATCAGGAATAGGAGTTTTTCTTCGGAGGTTTTTACCCACTTCGCCTTCCAAAATCTCAGTTCGCTTTTAAATTATGTGAACAAAACCTCCAGATTCTGATGAAAAAGTTTGTTAAATTTTTCCACCAAGGCCCGTGCAATTGAATCCAGAAATGTCATATCTATTTCCTTAATTACCATGGGTTTTATAATGTTCAAATTGAACAAACTGGTTATTTCAGCACTGAATCGACTCTCCAAATCTGTAATTATACTGTCGAGCAAGGGTACATATATAATCTGCCTATAGTATTGTTCCAGTGATTCGCAACTTGGATTTGGTCGATGTCTCATGATTCCAGTGGTTCTGGGTTTGCTCAAAGTTACCCCCAGTTCATCTAGGGGTTTTTCGATATTCATGAAAATTGCGTTTTTCAGCATCTTGTCAGTATTCTTTTAGAACTGCCAGTGTACTCAAAACTGCATCATTGGCGGCACCAAAGTCCAAGTTTTTTTTCTGGAGCAACTTGCTGAGCGGCATCGTTATAGAAAAAACTTCAGACATACAAAAAAGACTTACGATGAAGGAACTATTCTTTAGAGCAAAAGCATAGTTTTGTGCCTTACTTGAAGAGTCTAATTCTTCCCAAGACAATATTATATCAAGTAATTGAACAATTTTTGGCAGAAATACTCGAAACTGCTGGACTGAGTCATGCCGCTCCACCCATCGTGAAAGGGAATGAAGTTGGCCCTGAAGAATATGTTTCAGGACATAATTTCTCTTGGAAGACGCAGTGAAAAATGATACATCCTTCATTACTCTCATAGCATTACTCCCATAGCATTACGAACAGATTGCACAGAAGATGATTTAGAAAGGCTGAGATTCAATGAATGACTTAAATAGGGACAACGGACGGCCGAGATCAGCATTTTTTGAGCCTCTTGAACAGCACCATTCTGCTTAGAAGTCATGACGCTACAATTCCAACACAATCCATGAATGGTAAATTGAGTTTCTTCACTTGGCTTACGACTATTTGTCCCTGAATTTTACCTGTTAGAACATATTCCATTGTATCGGGGTCTAGTTCATATTTTTCGGTATGGTAGTCTATAAATCCTACGAAGTCTTCCTTCACTTCACTTCCTTGAAGGTATCTGATTACTAGTGACATTTGAGAAACGTGAGATATATCTGTGGTCTCGTCAAACATTTTACTGTAAAACTTGATTTTTGTAATGATGGTAGAAATAATTTATTCACTGCAAGAATGTATTAATTGATTCTGGGTAGTTTTGCTGATGGAAGTCGTTCTCAAATGATCTTCTAACAATCGGTCTCCAGCTTCAATTCGAAATCGCAGTAGTTCTCTGAAATTTCCCTCGTTAACTCGATTGAATATTTTGCCTTGCTAAGAAAATAACACTTCGAATTATTGGTACCAACCTTTTTCTATTTTCTTCTACTTGTCTTTTCCTGCCTTCCGATAATACATTCCGAATATAAAAAGTTGGATTCTCATAACAATTGACGAAAGTATTTGAACGCAAGATTGCTTCTTTATTGGAATCGTAAATATCCAAAACACCATCTTTACCAAAAAGTTAGGCAAATTTTGTCTCAGCCGTTTGTACCAGATGCTTGAGACACTCTGTCTTATTCCTGCCACATTCCTTGGGCAAAGACAACACAGTATTTGAATATAGTCCTTTATGGACGAGTGAATACATAACCATTCATATTTTGCTAAATGATCATAATTCAAATAACGTTTCACGATTCGGTTATTTTTATTGTGTTCCGAAAACGGCAACACGTGGTTACGAGGCGGATGCCAAGTATTTTTTATGAAATTGTATTTCTCATAGTCATTCATTGTTCGACCACAACTGCTTTACCTATATCGAAAATATTTTAATTTTCTATATTTTCCTCTGATAGAAAACGGTTTTCTCGAGAGGAAGATGATGGTTCTACCTCGCTTTGAATGCTTTGAGTTTGAGATGGTTTTTCAATATTTCCATTTTTTATATTCTCCCCTGATATAAAACGGTTTTCTCGAGGTGACGGTCCTGCCTCGCTTTGAATATTTTGAGTTGGTTCAGTTGGTTGTTCAATTTTATTTTTTTTACTGACAAAAAGTAAGAATCAATCTTTCTTTTATTCATCTAAAAATTAAACAGCTCAGTTCAATTCTCCAGATCAAATAGAAATTTACAATATGCTTTTTTTTTTCACCATGACCAAAAAAACAAGCATAAAAATAAGTTTTTGAGTTGGAACTTGTAAAATTTGGAAATATAGAAATTAAATGATTCTCGAGAATGTATTGAAGAATTTTCTGGGGCTGTAAATAGTTTTGTTCATCCAAGTAATTATAATTTTATATTGAAAAGGGAAACATTCCCAATTGAATATTGATAGAAAGATTTTTCTGTGAATTGAAAAATCCATGTTTAAAATTTATACTTATACACTGTTTATCGGTTTTCCAAAATATGCAAAAATCAAACTTGTTAGTAATGTCAGTGTTGCACTTACCATTTTTTACGATAAATTCAATTTCATTTGTCACTATTTCTATTTCAATGAAAAAGATCTATAACTATAAACTGAACCTTAAACCTTACACTCACTGATTGAAGAACAAATGTGAAATGACGAATGACCCTTTCTTTCAAAAACAAGTGGAATATAATCATTTTTCATTTATGTGGGGTTTCCGACTTCCGACATAAAAAACAACTATTTTCTACTTACTCGTTTGTTTTTTATTCTTACCGCTCACGGATTACCACTAAGATGCCTTTTACTAAGAGCACAGTCCCCAAAAACAATTATTTTCCCTCTATCGTTTTATCATTATCTGTTTTGCCGCACTTTGATTTAGTCGCCTGTGTTTTTTTACATATGGTTTGTATAATGTATAACGTATGTTTTCTTCTTGGGGGGGGGCGTTCCAATACTCCAACTTTTTATCCTAACTGTTCATAAACTCGGCGGATTCCCACTTATTACCTCGTGAAAGTCTTTCCTATGCTATGGTTGATTTAATGGGATGAACAACTTTTCCACGAACTCGAGAGTACGTGAAAAATTTGAAATATTTTCGCATTGCACATTATAGTTAGAAGTGAGTAGGTTATATACAGACCTCATAAAAGAGGTAATTATAGGTCTATGGTTTTATATTATTTTTTTCAATCCGAAGCCTGTGCTTGAAAACAAAATGAGTATTACGACAGAAACGCATTTTTAATTAGTGGATGATAAAGGAAATGTGAGGGGTGAAAATCAATCTGCTCTAGTACAGAATGCAGGTTAGTTTACAGTGTATGTGAAGTGGGCAAATGGGGTTAATGAAGTATTTGATTTTATTATCTACAAATTGTTTCAGTACTCCAGTAATGGCGAAAATATTCCCTTCAATTCCTTCCATTGTTAAATCCTTAAACCATATCTTAAATTTCAATGTAAATTTGAATTATTTTGGACGATGACAACTGACAAATAACTAATTTGTTTCGTTTCGTTCCAAAAGAATCAAAATGACAATTGACACAATATGTAAAAATTTTCACTCATCCTCCAACCGAGTTGGAGATTGGAGCGCGCCCCATACTCTGGGTTGTTGAACCAATATCAACTATTCAGAACTCTAGTATAATATTTTTTCTGCTTTTTCTAGTTTATCGATAAACATCGTTTATTTAATTTTCCATTGTTTCGCTACTCTCAATTAATTATCATAAATATTTATAACTTTGGACTACTATTTGTTTTCCTCCTATTTTCATTACAAGCTTATATTTAACTTTCTTCATTCGTATGTGATTCTGTCTATCATTCTTTCCGGTTTAAAATTTGTAATCCATTTTTGGAGCACTTGCCGACATCCGATTGAGCAGAAATTTGGCAGGTGTTCATAATTCCGGTGATAATACATTATGAAACTTTTGTTAGAGAAAAAAACAAAATTGCGGCTTCAAGATGCCGAACGAGTTTTGTGATTATAGTGTGATTCGATTCAAAATTGGTATATGGGGATTTTCAGGGTCGAAGATTATGAATTTTTCTTCAAAATTCATAAAATCGAAATGGTGGCTCCAAGATGGCCGATGATTCTATTCAAAATTGGTATCTGGGGGTTTTCGGGGTCGGAGATTATGAATTTTTTATTAAATTTCACAAATTCAAAATGGCGGACGAGTTTTGTAATTTGGCCCTTTGATTAAAAATTGGATGGGGTTGGGGTTTTGATTTTTAGTTAAAATTAATAAATTGAAGATGGCAACTCCAAGATGGCGGATGAGTTAATTTCAGATGGTCTCCTCATTGAAGGACTAGATAGCTCAGAACTTACAGTAAAAAAGGCCTCATAATAACATTGCTTTAACAAAAATGCATAGATTAAGGCGTACTTAAGTACTAAAAATCACAAAATAAAATATTTAATAAAAAAACTTTTTAAAGCAATCTTTTATTCAAATGCACTAAAAAATAAAAAAATTATTGCTTTTGATGTGTGACTTTTCCCGACAAGCTTTTGAATCTATAACTCACGGAATAACCTACGTCACACGTATTTTTTTCTTTTTAGCGCATTTGAAAAAAAGCTTGTATTTAAAAAGTTATTTTATTAATTATTTTTTATACTATCCTGTTCCTGATATACTTTTTGTTTTGTTTATGTTTGTTTTTCTGGTACATTTAGGCCACATGAGCTTCAAACATCATCTGTTATTTTAATTTGCTGCATTTGCCAATATCCCATTGTTAACGCCTTCCTTTATGGCTTCATCTAAGACAAGTAAGAAAAGCACTGGACTTAGGGCATATCCTCACTGTTTGTGTTTTTTGTATATATTGCTTTTATTACATCTATAGTATTTTTGTATATGTTGAATGCTTTCTCGAGGTCTATGAAATATATGCCTATTTTTATTTATAAATTTTTTGGTAGCTTGTCTGATTATAAATGTAAGTTCTTGCATACTTCTACCTTTTCGAAATCCTCATTGTTATGTCTGTCATTTTTATTATTTCCTCAATCATTCTGACCATTATCTCAGTTGGGTTATAATTTGTACACTTTTTTTTATCTCTGTTTTTACACAAGGGTAGTACAACTCCCGATTTCCATTCTTTTGGTATCTGTCAATTATTTTCGTTTTATGTACCCTCTCATTTCTAAGATTATATTGACCCCTTCTGCTGCTTTTCCTAGTTTTAGCTTCTCTATTTCAATCACCACTTTCTCTGATTTGTTCCAATCCTGATATGTTGTTGAGATCTTTATATTAGTTTTTCGTGTTATTCTGCTTCTGTCAATTAAATAAAAACCTTTTTCTGTGATTTTGTTTCTTTTTCATGTTTTATATTCATCACGTTATATCATTTCTTTTGCTTAAGCTGTTTCAGTGTTCTTCTGATTCTCCCTAAAGTTTTAGGTCATTTTGCTTTAAATTTTTTTCAACATTCTTTTTTGGATTTTTTTTGTTTCCTCTTAAACGATTGAAATTCAATTTTCATGAAATCTACTCAAGATATCATAAAATGTAATGTGCATGTATTTACTACTATGAATTTTAATCCACAGATCTCAAGAAACCCAATTAAGTTATCCGAAAGAACAATTTATTTCTTCATTGATTTGATAATGAAGAAAAGATTCACAATAGTTTATATTTAAAATTTCATTAAAATCACAAATATCTAAAAACAACAAGAATTGACATTTGTTTTGATTTTTGTAAAAAAAACAGAGCGTTTATCAAAATTCGATTGTTATGGAATTATTTCTGAAATTGAAATCAACAAAGTTTGCCCTACTATGAAGATTGAAATTCTCGATAATGTAATCGACTGACACTGATAAACCTATATAATTGTCCTGACCATTTTCTCCCTTTGGTTAGATTAGTGGAATTTTTTTTTTGACTTGACAACACATTTTGGATAACATTGGGAACTATATGATTATCAGGGGGAAAAATGGGAACATTTTAAGTAATTTTTGTAACCATATTTTTTTAATTTGTAATTTCCATTCAAGTTCAATCACATATGCAATTAATTTGAAAAATTTGTGGGAAACCCATGAAAAAATAAGTATACATTTTAATCTTTTTATTCAAGGTCTTTCTTCAGCATCCTGCAAAACTCTATCTCTGGTCGATCCCAAAACTTCAGAGACCAGAGAAAAAGTATCAACGGGTATCTATATCACAGCTTTTTGTAGTGGTGTCTACGAAGTTCTCGAAGGATATCGAAACGAAACAATAAAATTGGAAAACGCATATCTGCAAAATCCCAACTTGTCTTTGACATGTATTCTCAGCTCCCTTGAAAAGTTCCGTAGCTTGTTTCAAGTTCTGCTGTCTATGATACAAGTTATACAGGATGATAGTGTACACGGGTGTCTTATAATTGGCAGGCTCCATAAATATGTAACCTGTGGAGTGGATCAAATAGGTGAGGCGGCTGATAGGTGAGTATAAGCAAAAGTTTTAAGATTTTTAAAGGGTTACAATTGTTTCTTACATTTGACATATCACTCATGGAAAAGACCCCACATCTGAGATTCAGGTTGGTGTGATTTTCATCTGAAAAATTTGTATCTTCAGTCAGCAATTTTAAATTAGTTTTATTCAGTTATCATTTTTACAATGTGCCAAGAGATAAACTTACCCTGTTAATTAAAAAAGTGGAACACTCTACACAGGAAAGCGATCCATAAGGCTGGGTGTGGACATTTTTCAACCAACAATTGTAATATGACTATAGGGAAAAATACGTGAAATATGCATGGAATACATGTGGTCCTATCTACCGAATATGTTGAACATGTAAATAATGTCAGATGTCATATCATTTTATCGAGGAGTGTCCTAGATGCAAATGAAAAATATTTGCCTGAATTCTAATTGGGTAATTGAAATCACAGGTCAATCAATCAATTACTTTATTGCCAAAAACAATCTTGTTGACAAAGTTTCTAGGTTAAAATTACATTAATAAGTAAAAAAACATCTAATAATTAAGAACGAATACAATATAAAATTAGCTGACAGTTGCCGGTCGAAGTTGAAGGTGCAGTCATACATGTGTGCCTTTATAAATTCGCAGCCGCTCCAGTAGCCGCTATCGCCCTAAGATGGCCAAGTTTTATCTCCTGCGGCAACGGATGAATAGAATAGTATAGAATAGAAAATAGTTTATTGCCAACAAGATTCATAGAAACAAAGTTCACTACAAAAAAAGCAACGTCAATAATTCTAGCTCAGAGCATATAACCCAGCAGCTGAAGGTTGAGAGGTCCTCTGGTTTACAATTTCCTTAAAATGAAATCAATTAAATTCGAAGTCATATAGGACTCTATCGTGCAAATATAAAGTGACTCTTTTTTTAAATTTGCCCAAGCTGCTCTCTCCCCTGACGTCTGCCGGCAGACTGCAAAAGGCCCTGATTGCCATATATTCTGGTCCCCGTTCTTAAAATGTTGTTTTGTGTTTTGGTATAACTAGGCCTTTTCTATCTCTTGTAATCACTATATTTTTTATTTTTTTTTAAGAAATAGATTATTGTTATTTTTTACAAAAGTGACTAAGTGTAGAAAATACAAGGAAGGAACAGTTAAAAAAGAAAGTTCTTGAAATGTGGTTTGCATGTTTCTCTAGGATGTAGTCCTAGAAATGTCCTTATTATGCGTTTCTGTGCTCTAAAGATTTTTATTGCTCTGCTGGAGGAGCCCCAAAATATAATGCCATAAGTGATTAGATTCTGTATACAAAGTAGTAATTCTGAAGCTGTCTAATGTGATGACTTCTCTTAGTCTCCTAGCTACTGCGCTTGCGCTGTTCAGTTTGGATTTTAAGTTTTTTATATGAAATTCCCAGTTTAATTTTTGTGATTCCCAAGCACTTGACTTTGTCAGGGTTTACTATGGGTTTACTATTTAATTTTACTAGTAGAGATACTTTTGTATGATTGATTTTGCTGAAATTAATCAAAGCAGTTTTTTGTATATTTAAGCTCAAGTTATTTTCTTTGCACCATCCCGCCACTCTTGCCGCTGTCTGCGTGCACCTCTCCGAGAGACCGGCTAGGGTAAAATCTGCTTCCCCGCAAGTAGTATCATCTGCAAACTGTGCTAGCATTTTTGCATCTACTCTCTCGGAAAGGTCACCCACATACAGGAGGAAGAGAAGCAGGCCTAGAATTGAGCCTTGAGGAACTCCCTGGTTATATCTGACCATTCTGAAAATGATTCTTTATTATTTTTTTGAATACAAACTATTTGCTTTCTGTTTGTGAGATAAGATTCTAATAGTTTCAGAACAACACCCCTGATACCTAAGCGTTCTAATTTCTGCAACATTAGTTCAACGTCCACTGTGTCGAATGCCTTCGAGAGGTCAAAGCACAGTCCCGCTGTATATTTTCCTTGGTCAATGTTATTCATTACAAACTTCAAAAATTCATAAATAGCAAGTTCGGTTGACTTTTTCTTCCTATATCCATATTGGTTAACTTTTAATATCTTCTGTTTTTATAAACTCTATAAGCCGTACATTCATCGCTCTCTCAAAGACCTTCGACACAGAAGACAGCAATGATACTGGCCTACAGTTACTTGGGTTTGCTTTATCACCTTTTTTGTAGATGGGTTGGACTTTGGCTTCTTTTAGTTTAGATGGAAATATACCTGTTGTGAAGCATTTATTTATTATGTAACTAAGTTTGTTGCTTATCTCAAATACAATCTTTTTTAAAACTGCTAAAAGAATCTCATCCATTCCTGATGAAAATTTATTTGGAAAGTCCCTAATTATGTTGAAAAGGGAAACATTCTCAATTAAATATTGATAGAAATATTTTTCGGTGAATTGAAAAATCCACGATTAAAATGAAGTTATTTTTTGTGAATGTCTAACAGAAAACAACTACTTCCCCGGCTAAAGCCACGCTGGACATTGAACTACATCTGATAGATATTTTAAAAAGGCCCTAACTTAAAAGAAAAAATCTGAAATTGAAAATTTGCATTTTCATTCAGATAGTTATTTGATTTTCTATTCCAGTCTTAATGGACCTTTTTATGCACTATGAGAAAACACTGTAATTAGAAAGTATATGTGCTAATATCACTTGGGATTTTTTTTTTTTTTTCTGATGGTAGTTTTTCTATAATCCGGGAAAAAGTGGGTTCGTGACGTCACGTTCACTAAAAGTTGATTTGGCATCGTTGTATGAGTTGCGAATCATAGAATTGTGACGTAATGACATTTGTTATTTGATACTCTGATAGGTTCCTTCGTTTGCTCCACGGAATAGAATATTATCAATCGTTTGTCTCTCTTCATCTCTTTTTCTTGCATATATCTGATACGAGACACGAGATATGCAGAGAACTGCTGCAAATGAACAAGTTCTCCATGAATGTTTGTATTGAAAAATTTCGGAAATTATTTTCTAATTTTAATAACTATGAAAATGTCTAAAAAGTGCAATGTGCCCGGTTGTCTGAACACCAGTGAAAGTGAATAAAACTTTTGTAAAAAGCGAAAATATATGCTTTTGTGCAGAACATTTCCAGGTGAGTACATCAAGGAACGATCTTTAATTTCACTCAATGCAAGTTTGCAAAATCATCGATCAGTACTGTATTTTATATCCAGTCCTATAAACATATTATTCTTTGGTTCCAGCTGAAAGAAGATACTATGAATTGGGAATATGCTAGAACAACGGGATCCAAATTTATGTTCAAGAAAGATGTCTGTCCACATATCAACCTGAAACGACATTGGTCTGACAATGTTTCATCATAAGTACATGACCTACCAACGATGAAGAAACCCAAACCAAATGAAAACATCACTCCTTCAGCTAGTAAAACTGTGTTGAGTGACATTACATCCATGGGAAATATTTACTCAAGAGTTTCGAATAGTTCTTCTCCTAGCAATAGCCAAGCTAGTACATTATCCAATTCACCAAAATAACACCACCAAAAAAAATTCTGAGTATATTCCTAGTCAGTCTTCATCCAATCCTGATTGTGAAAATATCGAAGGGCAGCAGCGCCAGCGCTTATCTATTGCACTTATAGAAAAGAAGAGTAATTTTATTTGGGGCTCCCTGAAAATGTTTACCACATTGTGAAATACATCACCAAAATTGAAGAAATTAAATATATGGATGTTCTGATAAGTTTAAAAAAGATACGGGTTGGGGATGTATACTCTCGATTGGCTGATGAATTTGATTGGAGTTAATCAAGTGTTCACAAGATTTTCACAAAAGCTGTGCCTATGATGGCAAATTGTTTACAAGAGCATATATATTGGCCTGACATATCTGAAATTGAAAGAAATTTGCCGATCCCTTTCAGAGCTCGCTATAAGAAAGTTAATTCAATTATTAATTGTCTGAAAATTGAAAAACCCTCTGATCCTGTTCGTCTGTCCATGACTTGGTCAGAATAGAAAAAATGCAATACTGTAAAAATTTTAATATCTGCTACTCCAAATGGCACAATACAATTAAATTTCATTTCAGGAGCATCGGTGGACGAATTCTTTAACAACTTTGTCGATAAGATTTGTTGTCACATTCTCTTCATGAATGCCAATATCTTCAGATTTTTTTTTCTTTAGCTTTGTAATTCATTTCTTCTATTTTGATTGATTGAAATTCAAAAATACTTTAAATAACTAGAATGTGCAGTATTATGTCAAAGTTTTCTAAGGTTTGTTGTCACATTCTCTTCATGAATGCCAATATCTTCAGATTTTTTTTTCTTTAGCTTTGTAACCATAGGAAAAAATTTGACCATAGAATTTGTATTTGTAAAAAATAGATGAGTTAACGTCTTTACCTTTGAATTAGTATCCCTCAACAAAGAATTGGTGTGAAATAAGTAAATAATTTTGCAAAAAATTTACGAAATTTGTATGAACATATTTCAAGTCTATTCATTCTAAATTATTAATTATATTTTCAGTAGTTCAAACTTAATAAATATTTTACTCATCACATGAAGGAAACACTAACAGGTACCGAATATGAATTTATTTATATTATAATACAAACAGACAAAGCCTACATATATATTCACAGTATAATGCATTTATGATTGATTATATCTAAACAATCACAGAAAAAATAATTCGGCGAATACCCCAATGGATGAAGGTAAGTTCAACAGAAGCTTAAATCCCCACTTCATTTTGAAGAATTCATCCATTGCTTGATCCATTCTGTGTAAACTGTACAGATGCTAGATGAACATGAAACAAAAAAAGATTATGAAAGTAGTCCATGTCAGGTGGAGTTCTAATTAATTAGTAGAAAAAATCAAGTCTGCTCCACAGTAAGAAGCATTTATTTCTAGGAAAGAAAATAGCAATGCATTTCGGCAAAGTATTTTGCCATCTTCAGGCTCTCTAAAATATACATCGGGTGAACATCGTAAAAATTGGTAGAAGACTTAGCACAAAAATAAACATAACATCACCGACTTACACAAACATTGAATTTAAAATGTCAACTCATTAATTCAGTCGATAACCTATCGACAGTTGACATTTTTACTTCAATGTTTGTGTAAATCAGTGATGTTATGTTTATTTTTGTGGTAATTCTTCTATCAACTTTTACAATGGTTACTCTTGTATCTTTTTTATGTATATTTTAGAGAGCCTGAAGATGGCAAAATACTTTGCCGAAATGAATTGCTAATTTCTTCCCTAGAAATAAATGCTTTACTTGGAGCAGACTCATTTTCTAAAATCAAAGTGATATAACCAGAAGATGAGAAAAAAAACATTTTCACTTTATATTTCTTATGATTTTTTAATAACCAGAGGTTGTGGAGTATCCCATGTTCAATTTTGACATAAAGTATCATTTAACCAATATATTAGGAGTAATTTTGACAAACTTGAAATAACTAATAAAAATAATCCTCACCTTCATTGGCAAATGCTCCACTGGGCCAATCAAAGGAGCTTGCGATCTCAGGGATTACACAGTTCTTTGATATATTCTGTATTCTGTGCATGTGCTGAAACATGAAAACAAAATCAAATATTAATATATATATTTATATATAATGCCTGTGGCTTCTCGTTTCCCCATTATCTCGTTCGGGTGCCATAATTGATTTTACAGCAAAAGTAATTTTCAAGTTAGGTTACACACGAATTCTTCATTTGTAATAGAGAGCCAAAACACCAATGTTCATGACCGTAACTCAAAAACTAACCGAAACCCCATAAAAAATGTAACCCTTATTTGACCCCTTGAGGGGATGAATTTCAAAAAGAAAAGCTCAAATACCAGTTTTCAATATACACATACCTTCAGAGGCCGAACAGTCTAAACACGGACATTGCTTCTTCGTCTTCCTGCACCAAACAATTATTAAAAAAATTGTGGATTTTATGTTCCGGTGTGAGCTTTGCTTTCACATTGCAGACGAGTTCTTGGCGTTTCAACTGTATGTAGCCAACAGCATTATCACCACTGGTAGATCTGTAAAAAGATAACGTGTTGATTTACTTTTTTGATGCGAATAAGTCAGTTGAAAATGATCTCCATATTTATTTTTGCTATATACCTAACACAAATTGCTTACCGTTTTCACATTTTTCATTTCAGCACTCAAAAAAGTCATGTTTGTTAAATACAAAGAGTAAATCATCTCATAATCCACCCTTGGCAAATTTTCCGAACCTGCTTTTACGAAGCCTTGTTTCATTATAAACACACCAAATCGTTCATGATATTAAGAAATTAATAAGTTGATAAAAATAAATATTGATGGTTAACCTCAAATCTCAATATTATTTTCATGGGAACTGGGAACTGTCTGTAACATTTGCGGTGTTGCCAATGATTGGTCTTCATCAAAAGGAAGGCCAGTTCAGAAACTTTGAATGTTTTAAATAAAGAAACCCGTTGTTGAAATGAGATTTTTTATTTATGAGTCTATCAATAAACAGAGTTCAATTATATATTAATGGTGTATATCAAGCAGTGAGCTATATTTTTGAAAAGAACAGTAATGCGTGTTTCGGAACGTGGATTATGGAGGGGGTAGTTTTCGATGAACGTGACGTCACGGGTACTCTTTCAACCGCAATATCTTTTCGAAATAAAAAATATATGATGGCATTCTAAGTCAATTGGACGTTTCAAATTAAATACAATCGACCTATATAAGTTTTGGAATTTTTTTTTCTTAAATGGAAAGGTCCATTATGTTAGAAATTTCAACTTGCGTAGTTGCATGCAAAAATAATGATTTTGGATGATGAGAAATGTTTGATTTTAGTTTTTTTTCCGTATTAGGTAGGTCAAACTGAGATTTAAAATAGAAGCAATTTTTTGTGGGTCATTTATTACTATTCCATCCTGCTTCAATGTAATTCTTTTTTCCTTTCTTTGTTTCTTTTCTAAATATTTTCCAGATACTTTTTCCTTTGTTTTTCGAATTATTTATTAAGTTTTCATTTGTTTGTTTTCTAAGTTAAACATGTATTTTTTAAACCTTTTCTTTTCAGTTTTTTAATTTATATAGCTGTCTTGCGTGTTCAGAATTTTATGGTTTACATAAAGGTCTTTTATATATGTGTTATATTTTTTTGTTTCGTGATTGATCCAAGAATCTAGTTTTTTTAACTTTGTTGTTTTTAATGGAAAAGACAAGTCAAAATGATAGTAGAGAATATTGTTAAAGCAGTTAAATTGTTCCTCAACGTCTTGTGAAGCATATACCCAGATAACACAGGATATCCTATGGATATCCATTTCATGTCCAATTCTGGTCGGGATATCCCTGGATTTGAAATGGACATCCATAAGATATCCTTCGACGGATTTGAAATGGATATCATTCAGAAGATATCATATGGATGGCCATAAGATATCCAGAGCAAATATGGATAAGTTTGAATTGCAAGATTGATTTTTATTGTGTCAATTTCTGAGCTTCTTTCATGCTCGTACATATGGATTAATTTTTTTGGAAAAATCTCATGTTTCGTTTTTCTACTTGATTTGAAATGGATAGCCTTCAGAAGATATCCTAGGGATAGCCATGAGATATTCAAAGCAATCATAAACGAATGTAAATATTCTCGTAGATACACAAATTGTACCTTTTCAAAAATATGTTGTCGCGGGGACCCTCTGCGACTACAGAACAGATATACATGTGTCTGCGACAGCCTGGCCATACTATACGCATAACTACTGGCGACGTCTGTCATTTTGTTGAGGAAGGTCATAGTCATAGCACTAAATCCAAACAAAAGTCGTGTTTTTTTTCTATTTTCTTTCGTTTTTGATACCCTGTTGGTCTGGACATGGTTTTCATCTGTAGCAATTGATTGTTTCCAAAGGGAATTATATATTAGCCGAATACAGGTAAATATCAATCGAGAAGGACATAACCTATAAAAATCCATTATTTCCAATGCATTTATGTGTTTGCTGTTTGAGTTTCGATATTTTCAGAAATGCTGAAAAGCACCTCGTTACATTTGCCACAATACACGAGTTTTTCAAATGTCACAGTGCCCAGATTAAAAATGGTGTGAATGCCTACAACAGTGGACATGTGATGAAGATGATTCATCAGTAGATTCGAACATTTTCCTATTGATTGCACTGAAAAAATGAATCTTTCGGAAGAATATTTGGGAATTGGATCGAAGTTCAAAGCTTATGTAGGTAAGTTGTATGTTTTTCTATTCTAGAACTCTTTTTTCAGGTACCTAAATGAAATCTCAAAAATATGACTGTGGAACGATGCCTTTCTTCCGTGCTCACTAATATGTTTGCCTCCAAATATAGCTGGTATGGAGCAAAAAAAATAAAGTGGACAACTAAAACTGGCTGAATTATCACTAGGTGAAAAGCCCATTCAGTTGTTCAATTTATTTGATAATTTGTATTGTCTCATAAGAGACTGCTAGTTCAGTGAGAATTCAAAATTTCCAAGAAAAGTTTATGTAAAAAATGTTTATATATATATATATATATATATATATATATATATATATATAGTATACCAATAAAGAGAGAAAAACTATGGCAGTGGTATATATATTATCATCATCAGTATTCGAATTCAAAAGAAAGCATAATATTTCTCAGTATTTTTTTGTGAATTTCAACGTTAATTATACCCGTGAATATATCATTTCAGAAGCGGCTGATCTCAGGGATTCGACGGAAAATAAAAAAGCTACTGAAGAAGCCATCTAGGCTTGGCTGAGAAGGGCCAAAGAATGGCATCTGTCATCTTCTAGAATAAAGGAAACACCTGGATGGACGAAGAAAATAGCATTCAATTTTTTCTTTAACTTTATTTTTTTGATTATTCTGCATTTAATATCCTGTTTTTGTTTTAGAGTGTACATATACATTTTATTTGTTGATAACTCCGAAGTTTATGAGAATTTTTTTGATACCAGAGTTTATTAATACATTTTTTTTTGTTCAATACCATTATTTCATTTCCCTCCAGATTGCTATTACTATATTTTATCTTCGATGGATATCCCCGAAGCATATCTTTAGAATATCTCTCGAAGAATCTTTCAGATAGCTTTTGAATATCCCTGAAGGATATCTCATGGATATTCCTGAAAGATATCTTATGGATATCTTTGAAAGATATCTTATGGACATCTCTGGAGGATATCTTATGGATATCCTTGAAGGATATTCTATGGATGTACAGGTTGTTCCACTTTGGACATCCATCGGATGTCCATAAGATATCTTTTGGATATAATTGGATGTCCATAGTATATCCATAAAATTCATGAAGGATGTCCAATAGATATCCATTGGATGTCCATGTGTTATCTGGGTACTTCCCTCCAACTTTCAGCGCCCAAAGCTTGTTGTAATTTGATGATATTTTCATCTGTGTAAAATTTTTGTTTGATCAGTTGGGTGTCCTTAACTGTATCGCCATTTTTAGCAAGCAGGGTAATTGATCTGATAATTTGTATTGATATATTTCTCCCCTGCTGCGGCGAGGTCAACGGCAGTGGCAGTAGCTGCATCTCAATTTATAAATCCAGCTTTAAAATTTCTTGTATCCCTAGAGAATATCTAATTTTGAGTGATGTTGTTGAAAGTGATGGTTTAGTATACATGTGTATTAAATTAACTGTCAATTTTTACCATCAAATTTAAATAATAGATGAAACTAAAATAGTGTAATGTCAACTGTCAAGAAGTAACTATGATTTTGGTGGCAGTAAATTAACAGTTCTTGAAGTGGAAAATAGGTATCAAAGAAGTAGGCAATTGGAAGAAGAAAATATACTCCAAAAAATTAAACAAACCTATTCGGACGTGACTACAAGACCGATATCAAGATCACTGAAGATGTTTTGGAGCCAATAACTCCTTTTTTTTTTATTACCCATCATTTTTATTACTGTGTTGTCTGGTGTGATGTTTTCCCCGATAACTAGTTCCAATCGAGATCTGTCTCCGTGCCACCTTGAGCAGTAACAAACTGCGTGTTCTACGGTTTCTGGTTCTGTGCAGTGGCTGCATAGGTCGTCTTCTAAAAAAGAGCCATGTCCTGTGAGGAACTACGTGAGGTGATAGTTTGTCTTGTGTCCCTCCCTCGTGTCTGCCATCTTATTCCTGTTTCTGTTTTTTCTCTTTCCGTGATTTCTTCTCGACGTCCTTGACTCTTGTATATCTCTGTTCTTTCCCAGACTAGCAGTTCGATTGAAGGGACTCCTGCGATGACGCATGTCGCTTCCGCTGAAACTGTCCTATACGCAGCTATCACCCTCAACAACATTTTCCTCTGTAGGCTCTGCAGCATATTCTTGTATTTCTTTTTCATCATAACCTTTCCAAATATCGGAGCTGCGTAAAGAATAATGGATTGGGTAACTCCGTATAAGAGTTGTTTCCTGCAGGAGCTTACGTTTGGCATAATTCTTGTGAGTGCTGTTATTGATTTTTCCGCCTTTTCGCCTGTTCTCTTCATATGTTCGTTGAATGAGAGTTTATCATCCAACCACATTCCCAGGTACTTGATGTATTTTGCTGGTCTGATGATTTCGTTTCTTATTTGGAACTCTATGTTTTCCTTCTTCCTAGGACCTTTAATGATAATAGCTTCTGTTTTGTGTGTTACAATTTGGAGATCGTTTGTCTCAATCCATTTGGCTATTTGTTCAAGGCTGTAGTTCACATTTATTATCCGTGTTTCCTTGGATGTTGCTTTTGCAAGAAAAGCCAGATCGTCGGCATGAGCCACCGTCTGAGATTAGTCTCAATACTGGATCGTACAGTACATTCCATACTGGGGGTCCTAGGACTGATAACCCCTAGGTTTCCAAGTCAAATAACATCGGGCACCTCTGTGTGAAGCCAGTAATAGGAACACCAATTGTAATGGTAAAATCACAAAAACAAATCTTAGTGTCAAAAACTTTATCAATTCAACTGTTGACAAAACTGAAGTAAGCTTCCAAAATCCAAACTTGGATCTGAAGCAAGTGAGTAAAGAATTGCAGGAATCAGATGAACATCAA
The DNA here is from genome assembly GCA_018342105.1 of Gonioctena quinquepunctata. Classification (NCBI taxonomy): domain Eukaryota; kingdom Metazoa; phylum Arthropoda; class Insecta; order Coleoptera; family Chrysomelidae; genus Gonioctena; species Gonioctena quinquepunctata. The sequence continues at coordinate 103,808 of JAFIRS010003442.1, forward strand.
AACATATGACTGGCATAACATTAGTTATAAAAAAAAAAGAAAATTTATTGGATAAAATGTCGGCCAGTTTTTTAGGAATAAAAAGGATGACACCACAGAATCCGGTGGATCCAATGAACTAAGAAAATTTAAAAAAGAGAAATTTCAGTAGGAAAAAATCTCCAAAACTAGCTAGCAGAGTAAACAACAATAATGTCAGAAATATAATGTTTACCATAATGCCCAGACAGTTGGGAATTGGCTGAACATATTACATCAACTGGTCGATGGGCTGAACTGTTTGGTTTTATTGATTTGTTTGAAAATATGAACAGGCTGTTCATAAAATTAGATGTGGCGACTCAAAACAGTTATTCAATCAACTAGTGTATTAATGGTGGCAATTATTGATTGATATATTTTGAAGCGAGAGCGAAGCGAGCGCGTTAATGTTCGAGATCATTAATCACCTTTTTAATATACGAGTTGATTACAAAAAAATTCCGTCGACCTCGTTTCTGGGGTCAACGTGAAATTTTCGATATCCATTTGCTTCAACTAAGAGAAAACTTACAATACTTGTATTTTAATATCATCAATTTTAATTTTAATATTATAATTACCGAACCCTATAGATATGATAACAAAGGCAAAAATTTAAACAATGATAACTTATCTTTACAAAATGATCTATTCCACAAAAGAGCTAACCATATGAAGATCTTAGAATGCAATAACATCCTGAGACGGACGAACTATGAAAGAAATGGACTCCAAATAAGCAGCTTCAGGAAATTGTTCCTAAGTAAAGCAATTCTAAATCTCATCGAAAGCAACCCCAAATGTTGCAACGCAACTATACCTTATTGTACCTTAAAAAAAAAACATACAAATTCCAAAAAAGTTTATAAAAAAAAATCGATGATAAATCAGAGTTTAGGAAGAGCTGATGAAGAAAGAACGAACAGCAGCACTGATGGGAAATTTGATATGACGAATCGAAAGGAAAACAGTAATAACAGTGATGTTAGAGGTGATGTCAGTAGTGATGAAGATAGTGAAAGTGCAAATTTTCTTCTAAAAGCCAGGCCACCACCGACAATATGATATCCATTCTCTCCCTCAACATCCAGTCTGTCCGTAACAAAGGTGATGAATTATATATATATTACTCAAACAGCAACGTTATCCAAAATTGGTACTGCTTTCGAAACACTGGCTTAAACCTGACGAGCCTATTCACATACCTGACTACAGCATTGTATCTAGTTATAGTAAAACTAACTCACTCCATGGCGGAACAGCTATTCTTGTCCACAACTCATTCCTAGATATGTCGTTTGATAAGGCTGAGATGTACTGTGATATGCGTGAAGAAAAACAATTTGAAATAACCATAATAATGTCGCATGTATCTACAGAACACCTTCATGGAATGCCCATATATTCTTAGATAAATTAGAAGATCTTCTATCAAAAATCCCTCTCCGATCAAAAATCATCTTAGCTGGTGATTTCAATATTAATTTTCAGGACAAAAATGATAACACCACTCAGAGATTAACAAATATACTCGATTCATTCAACATCTCAAATTATGTTACATATCCTACTCGCATATCATAGTACTCATCAACCATGATTGACTATGTCTTTTTTTTTTTTTATGTTCTGGTTCCCACGAAAAGGGATATCCTGTAATGTTCAGAGAACATCGTGGGAACCTAGGGAAAGAAGGTAGGAGTTGGTGTTCTTCTTAAATTTCTGAAGGTTGTATGCCTCGGGGAACACCTCCCTAGGCAATGAGTTCCAAAGCCTCGCTGTTCGTTGGATAAACGAGTCTTTGGAAAGTGATGTTCTGCAGGTCTCCAAAGTGACCACGAAGGGGTGTGATGACTGAACTTGACGGGTTAATCTCGAAGAGACTGCCAAAGCAGGAACGATTGTTGATATTTAAGAAGAGCATCGCCCATGAAAATATCTATAAAATAGAGACAAATCGCCAACTTTTCTACGGTGTTCCAGACAAGTGAGCGAGTTTGTAAGCGAGGCATCACCGACGAGACGAATTGCCCTTTTTTGGACAGAATCCAATAGCCTCAGGATATGTTTAGGTGCCGCACTCCAAATATGGGAACAGTATTCCAGGACAGGTCGGATCTGTGCCTTATAGATCATAAGCAGCTGACTGGGGGTGAAATAGCTCTTGGCACGAAACAAAAACCAAGTTTTTGGGATGCACTTTTGGCAATGGACCTCACGTGATTTTCCCAGGAAAGATTATTGCTTATAGTAATACCAAGCATCGATATGGATGGCTTCAGTGGTATGGTTACTCCTGACAAAGTTATGTTAGGCACAGTGAGATCGGCTTTTCTAGAGAAAAGACATGCTTGTGTTTTGTTTGCATTGAATTGTTCAAATATTGACGATTCTGCTACCTCATGTATAGTTTCACCATCCGGTTTGTCAGACCACGAAGCTATATATAGCACAATCACTCTGATTCATACAAATACAAAAACACATAACTATGTAAGAATTTATAGTACAAAGAATTATCGTAGGTTTTATCACAAATGCTCAGAAATCACATGGCCAACCTACTGATAGCAAAAAATCCCTTCAAAACCTTCTACCAAGAAATTATAAAAAAATCAAATAGCATTTCCCAAAATCAGAATAAATAAGAAAAAACTCAAACCTTGGATCACTAAAGGCATAAAAATCTCGTCTAGAAACCTTAGGTCACTTCATCATATCAGAAAATTTACTGATGATATCTTTTTCCATAATTATTTCAATAGTTATAGGAGAATATACAGAAAAATCATCAGAGCCATGAAGATCGCATATTTTAATAAAAGAATAGATGATTCTGACAACGAAGCTAAAGAAAGCTGGGCAATAATTAATGAACTTAGGGGAAAAGAGGTTAAAGCAACTCCAACTGATCTGAACTTAAAGCCGGAAACCTTAAACAAATTTTACTGTTCCATAGCCGAAAAACTTAATGATCTCATCACTCCAACTCATGACTCATTAATTTACCTATAAAGTGTCAATGTAAAAAATTCATTTTCTTTGAACAGCACTAATCTAACTGAATTGAAAGAGGTAATCCGAGACATAAAAAACAAAAAGGCCTCTGGTTTAGATGACATCTCCATAAAAATATTTGAAAACCTTCCTGACGATGCACTTAATGTCCTGGTCGAACTTATCAACAGATCATTCACAGAGGGACTCTTTCCTCATTTCCCCAAAACCTCGGTAGTGATCCCGATCCACAAAGGTGGCAATAAAGATGAACCGGTGAACTTCAGACCAATATCCCTTATCCCAACATTAGCTAAAATAATTGAAAAACTAGTAAAACGGAGAATCATGGAATTCGTAGACAACAACAATATACTGACTATACAACAATATGGCTTCCAAAAAAACAAAAATACATCCGATACCACATTTGTTCTCCTGCAGACAGTTTATAATGAAATCAACAACGCAGAAACAACTGCAACGGTTCTATGTGACTTCCCTAAGGCATTTTACTGTGTCAACCATGATATACTACTGCAAAAACTCAGCAGATACGGTTTTAGGGACAACAGTCATGCTTGGATAAGATCATATCTCACTGCAAGAAAGCAAATTGTAAGGACGTCTTCAGGTTCGAATATTAGTTATGTGAAATATGGCATACTCCAAGGCTCTGTTCTGGGTCCCGTCCTGTTTCTCCTATACATCAATGATCTGACTAACATCCCAATTACAGGAGATTTCACCATCTTTGCCGACGATAATACATTAATATGGCATGACAAAGACAGACTGTATACCAGAATGAGTGCAGATATGATTAAAGTAAAAGATTGGTGCTATTCTAATTTCCTAACACTTAACACCAAAAAAACCAATGTAATAGCATTCAAATGTACATTTTCAGATATCTCTTCCACATCGAAATTCCTAGGAGTCCATCTGGATTAAAATCTAAAATTTGACGAATACATCAGACATCTCAATAAAAAATTTGCATCTGGATGTTACGCACTAAGAAATGTTGTGAAAGAGCTAGGTTTTCCCAATGCTAAGGCTGTGTACTACGCCTTCTAGGGAGGTTGCTGTAACATACTTATGCAGTCAGTCTTTGTCTTACAGAAAAGAGCCATCAGATATCTTTTTAAGGCCAAGAGGCAAGATTCATGTGAACCCCTCTTTCTTGAGCATAAAATACTAACCGTCATTTCAATATATATAATAGAAACAGTGACCATAATCCACAAGAACAGAGCTAATTATGAAGTCACCAACACTGCGTATTCAACCTGTCAAGCGAATCAACTCAGGCTTCCAATACCCAATTCAACTTTGACACATAAGTCACTTATATATAATGGTATTAAGATGTACAATAAACTCCCGCTAGAAATTAAAGAAACAACAACGCTAAAACTATTAAAAAAAAAACAAGGCATATTGAGTAATAAAGCCTACTATAATTATTTGTATTGTCGAAAATTCGCTTGGAAAAACTGTTTCTGACACCTGACTTGTTCTGTATTATGCAAGTAATAGTCATAGAACCAAAAATTAAAAATTAATCATCATTATTATTATATTAAGTCCTTTTTTGCATGCTTTCATGCACTTAGTTAAATCATTAAGTACATTAATTATATTGACCACAATTTGTGAAAAATGTTTTAAATATTAATTTATCTTATGTAAAATTTTATAACTGATACTGTACTATACTGATACTGTTCTATATTACCTAGACATAATCTAAAGAACCAATAAACTATTATTATTATTATAATCTACAAGATTACTTTAATGACACACTGTGATATCCCAGTTTATCAAGTATACCAATCTTTTTATCTTTTTATTGATACTTAATTTATATTATCTGTTCAATCTATATTATTTATGTTCTTTTATTGTATCATATTACATTTTATTAATGTTATTGTGAAAACTTAACGATGTACAATAAGCTAATGTCTCTGTTATGATTTTAAAATAAGCTATACAAAATTTGGAAAGCTATCCATAATTTTACTGTATGACATTGTGTTTGTTAACAAGAGATAACTCTTAAAATACATAAATTTGACAGCGCGAAGGTAATATGAATTGACATTTTAATAGTATTTGAATTCACGTATGTTAAGTTGTCTATACCACAATGATGCATTAATAGAGAAATCGACCATCAATACGTTAATAATGGTCGATTTCGGTGTATGTTTGGTTGCATATTAATAGAATATGTAATGCCGATCAAACACCTTACAAGGTTTTGGTCTCTATGACACACCAAGTATTCGACTCCGGCTAAACACAAGTGGAGGTGGGAGTGGGTATAATTGTTTTTATCTTAATGGGCGCCAGGTGAGTTCACCCCTTGAACACTCTTTGCGTACTCAAACAACAGATCACCGAATTTGATCTAGTACTAATGTGTCAATTTATACTTCAGAAAACCCATCAATTCATAATAAGGGATAAACCATAGTATCGCTAGTGATTAATAAACATATTTTCAAAATCAACTACAATATAAGTGGGATACCTCGTAAGGTAGTTAAACAAAATTGGTATTACGAAAAATGCGTAAAAAAATAAATAACAATTTCCGGCAGATCAAATTTCCTAATTAAGCAGAAATTAACGATAGTAAACAAATCCAAAATACCCCCTGTGTCCTAGCTTGGGCCCAACGCTAATAACAAGAGTATGGTTAGGCGTAAATAAACTTAATATGACCGCTTAATTTCCGCTGTACAAATTACTAAAAATGTTGTGGAAATATACATTCAAAATAACACTCAATTTTCTCCTGCCAAAACTACTTGCGTAATAGGGATTGTCTATATTGGCTCGTGTCTGGTACTCTAGTTCCCAATTGGATTAGAGTACCCAGACACAGACTCACCAAATCCAAAAGCAATTCAATAAATTACAACCTTTAATATTCTCCCCTCAGAATTGAAAATTTTTACCATGTACAACTTCAAAAAAACAATCAAAACATGTCTGACTGAGAACTCTTTTTATTCTCTTGACGAATATTCAGTCTATATGAATGGAACTTAGAGGACATATACTAACTGAATCTTGAAATAAACCACATTGTCTACTTAATACTTATATTTAGCTCACTTACACTTGGTTTGTATAGGAATTACCATGTATCTACTATTTTTTTATCTATACATTTATATATATATATATATGAAAAGCATCAAATTATAGATAGTGACACCTATAATCTGTGCGTAATAGGTGTCACTATCTATAATTTGATGCTTTTCACATTTTTGCACTTGCCGATAGATATTAACTCTACGAGATATCTGATACGAATTTGAAAGAGACCACAGGCCGTCCTGATGATTGGGAAATCATGAAACAGGCTGTAGACGGATGGTGGGCTCTCTTGGATTCGTAACAGATTTCTCTTATTATATATATATATATATATATATATATATATATATATTCTTTTATCACATTTCATCAAATTTTACTAATAATTTTCTACCATATGACTTGTCATAAATGTATTACGTTACATTACAAGAAATAAATCTTTCTATCTTTTAAAGCATTTGGAAGCACTGGACATCACATTATCAAAAAACTGAAATAACACAGTTCTATAATCTGAAAAAGTGCTGTCGATTACTCAACTGGTACTAGATTCATACATATTAAAATTTATTTCTGTAGTTTCGTTGAGCGGGAGGAGATAGGTGACCAACCGGACATTCTTGGTACCAAGATATCAATCCTTCGGACTGTCCACAGTTACCAGCCGAGTAGTGCTTCGGATGACACTTTAAAAGCTAAAACATGTTTTCAATTGATCTAGAGTTTATTCAATGAATTATCTATTTCATCGTCACATTCTCCATTCAACTAATTAATTTGTACCTGTTTTGTCAATAATTATATGGTTTCAATGATGTGATATTGAATGTACCACTTATTTTGTTTGTTTTAGGGTCTGTTAGTACATAAGCATTTGGAGAAACAACTGTTGTTATAACATATGGCCCCTCATATATAAAAAAATCATAATTTTAATGCATTTATTATCTGATCAAAAAATCTCCGTTGACAAAGTGAATTTTCTCTCCAACTTTTCTGAATTTTTTTCTTCTCTCTGCTCTTGTTTTCAATTTTTCTCTTGCGATTTCTATCTTGTATTCTTTTGAATCGTTTTCATTCCACTCTTCTGGAAATTCAATTATTTTCTTTATTTTATCCCTAGGCTTCCTTCCTGTTTGTAGTTCAAATGCTGAGAATCCGGTTAATTCATGTGTTACCAAATTTAACCAACAATTAATTTTTGGTACCCATTTTACCCATGATTTGTGATTTTCATAACAATAAATCCGAAATAGACGGCCTAATTCTCGCATCTCTCGTTCAACAGGATTACCTTCAGGATATCTAACTGATGAATGTATTACCTTTACCCCTTCTCTTTTCATACTTTGAACGAATGTCGAACTTGTGAATTGTGTTCCACGATTGGAAATAATTTTTTTATGAAATAGTCTTTCAATAACTGATTCAAAACGCCTTTTGTAGTTGCATTTCTCATTGTATATAACTCAACATACTTGGTAAAAACATTCAATACAACAAAAATATACTTCATACCGAATTGTCTACTCGGAAGTGGGCCATACAAATCCACAGCCAGCCAATCGTATTCATCCTTTTGTATAAATGACATTTGTTCACCGGTATAAGTACGGTTCAGTACTTTGGCTTGCTGACATATTTTACATCTACGAATTATTTTTGAAATATCTCTTCATATTTTCTCAAATGAAATGATATTCTATGAACTCCAGTGTTTTCAACACATCAAAATGTCCATACTGAGAATTATATTTTTCAACTAAAGTGTAAATCAGGGATTTCGGTAAATATATCTTTCAGGGCATATCTGATTTTCGTTTTGCGAAAATTATATAACCCTTTTTTCTCAGGTTGTAAATGGTTTTGCAATCTCGAGTCGTTCCTTTGACACAATTGAAAACTAGAAAGCAAAAGAGGGGGAAATAGTAAAAGAGAAATGCAAGGCTCAGAAAAAAAGGTCATTTGCATTATTAAAACGGCTGTCGTTTGAAACGATTCCAAACTGAAAATACTGTTTGATATGTGCAGTTGGTATTGATTGTTTTCCCGCCAAGTCAAAAGTGACTTGGTGGGGAAATGTTAATTTTTTTGGACTTCTATTCTATATAATTATATGATATTTCTATTCCATTTTTCAGTTTAAAATCATCATACATGATTTTTATAGAAACATCATACATAATTTTTATAGAAACAGGTACAATCTACCGGGTGCATGTTCTCTTCTATAGTGAGAAATGCTTGGGCTAAAACAGAGAATACATGCCTCAAAAGTTTATCAAGTTTAAGATGATAGTGTGGTCAGTATTTTTTTTTTACATACTGCATAGTCTTGCCCTTGATCCGTCAGAAAATATCTCAGAGTAAAATTTCTCCTGAATCCCTGAGCAGTCATAACATGACTTCTCCTTTTATGAGCTGTTTTTCCAACTTTACTAAATACAAAACTATTTTGTTCCTTTTTGTTCAATTTCCATTTTGCCGTGTTTATGTATTTTTGTCTGTCTCTATTTTTGTATTTTTGGCAAACTTTTTTGCAATCCTTGTTTTTAGTTTTCTTTCGAATTATGCTTTCCAACAACTGCCATTACTTTCTTTTTTCAATGGGCATATTGTAATAATGTTGTCGTTTTCTTATAGTTTTTTTTTTTGTTAAATGTAGCTGTTTATCTTTAATTACTTCTAAAATTTCGTTTATAACATTATACAGGGTGTTAGTGAATAAGTGTGTCAAACTTCAGAGGGTGATTCTGCATGAAAAAATAATGACAGTTTGCTATATAACTTTTGTCCGCAAATGCTTCATTTTCCAAGATACGGGGTGTTAAAGTTTTTCTTAAAAACCGACTATATTCATTGCTCTGAAAACGGTCGAGATATGCAAATAAAATTTGGTGAGTTCTAAGAGGTAGTTATTGGGCATTTTTTGACATGCAATTGAGAATTTTATGTTCATCATTGGCGCGCATACGAGTAATAATCTCAATTTTTTTGAAGAAAAAAATGGTACGCCACTGAGATATTTCAAATTAATCATTTTTGAATTCCTCGTTCAATTTTTGACAAAAAATCTCTCTTGCCTTTTTTTGGTATGGGGCGCCGTTTTTAAGCAAAAAAATCCCTACCTATCCAACGATTTGGATATACTGAATCTGTTATTACGTACAATAATGCTAAAATCGACTGGTGCAAGAAGAACAGGTAACTCTTCCTGTAGGAAATTAAGGTAAGAGTCGCCTGTTAGTCGTTGTGGGAGGAAATATGGACTGAAAACTGATGCTGAAAATGAGCTTCAAAGATTCCATGTGGATTTTCTTCAGCCCAGAGGTTATTGTTATGGAAATTTCGTATACACTGTCGTCCAAAATTAGCCTCGTCAGTAAACAAAACGCCATTTTAAAAATTAGGAATTTGAGCGATTTGATGAAGAATCCAATGGAAAAAAACTAGGCGCAGAAAAAAGTCTCTAGGTAGTAGAGCTTGCACACGTTGAATATGCAACGGATACAATTGCTGTTCTTTAAGAATTTTAAATAAAGTGAAGTTGCTTACATTCAGTATGTTGTCAATTTTTCGAGTACTTGTTTCAGGTGACTCCGCAATTAACTCGAGAACTGCTTCTTCTAGTTGCACAGTTCGTACTTCTCGAGGGCGCCCGCAGTCAGCCGTTTGATTTTTAAATGTACCATTTTCGCGCAAACGTTGGTGAAGACGAGCAAATATTGTGTGATGGGGTACCCTACGCCCTGGATACAACTCAGTATACAATCGTCGAGCTTGCCGACCATTTTCATTACTTCGACCATAGACAAAATGCATGTCTGACAATTCCGCATTTGTATAATTTTCCATTCTTTTCGATAAAAGGAAAATCAAATACCAAATAGGAGTACACTATTTAGCGTAGTACAAAGCTGCAGTAGTGGTTTCCGCTCCTTTCAGATATAGCAAATATATCACATACACCCTTTTTGCTTAGTTCTCCAGAATAAGTGGCTTAGAACCCCAAAGACCCATCCAAAATTATGCCAGAATGGTATCGGGATATCAAAATAAAGGGTAATGAATTCTTAAAATTAGTTTGATGCGTTATATAAAAACTGCGTAAAATTTAATTAAGTAATGAGGCAAAAAGAAAAAAAAAAGAAAAACATGCCGCTCGGGATGGACAGAAATGTGTGTTCTCTCAAAAAATATAAATGTTATGAACTGTATTTGAAATATGCGACATTAGAGCAGCGGGCCTGGATGACCTTCGCACGGAGCAAATACAACATTTGGACCAAGGGCAAGGCAATGGCTGCTGGAAATGTTCAACAACTGCCTAGAATCTGGACAAATACCAAGCATATGGCGAAAAGCCAAGGTAATAGCAATCCTCAAACCAGGTAAGGAACCTGGTGACCCTAAGAACTACCGACCCATCTCCCTCCTGTGTCAGATCTACAAAATTTTCGAGAGGATCATACATAACCGGTTAACAGAAGTCATAGAACCCCTCCTCATTCCACAACAGGCTGGCTTCCGCCCTGGAAAATGTTGCACCAATCTGGCGCAGTTCATTGAGGATGGGTACCAAAAGCGCAAAGTTACAGGAGTAGTCTTTATAGATTTAACGGCAGCATACGACACTATTAACCTTCGGATGTTAATGCGGAAAGTCTACAAGATAACCAAAGATTTTAAGCTCACAAAAATCATAAGGAGCTTGCTCCAGAATCGTATGTTCTATGTGGATTTCCAGGGAAAGCAGAGTAGGTGGCGCAACCAAAAGAACGGTCTAACACAGGGCAGCGTGCTGGCTCCCACCCTATTTAATATATATATACTAACGACCAACCGCTTCCCATCGAAACTAACAGCTACATCTATGCTGATGACCGAGCAATAGCTGCGCAGGGAAACAATTTCGAAGACATTGAACAAAGTCTAACTGAGGTACTGGAAGAACTGAACCGATACTACAATAAAAACCAGCTAAGGCCAAACCCAGCAAAAACTCAAGTATGCGCCTTTCACCTCCGCAACAAACAGGCATCTAGAAAGCTGCAAGTAAGGTGGAATGGAATACTACTGGAGCACTGCCCAAACCCAAAATATCTCGGAGTCACCTTAGACCCTAACCTATAAACAACACTGTAGGAACACTAAACTGAAAGTGAGCGGGAGGAACAACATCCTAAGGAAGATATCAGGTAGCTCTTGGGGTGCTAGTCCAAGTGTCGTCAAAACCACCGCATTGGCCCTATGCTACTCCGCCGGGGAATATGCCTGCCCAGTATGGTATAAGTCAGTACACGCCAAACAAGTTGATGTTGCGCTGAATGAGAGTTGTAGACTCATTACAGGATGCCTGAAACCCACCCCCTTGGATAGAGTTTACCATCTGGCGGGGGTAGCCCCGCCTGCTGCCCGAAGAGAAGCTGCAGCCTATAAGGAAAGACTTAAATCGTCAACTTCTGAGCGGCACCCTCTATATGGCCTGCAACCAGCATACCAGAGACTAAAGTCAAGAAATAGCTTCCTAACAACCACCGCAGATTTCCAGGAACAAACGTCTAGGATCGATTTTTGGAAAGCCACCAAAGACCAACATTGGATGACTCCATCCGAAAACCTAGCTGCTGGGAGAGAGGAGAGTTGGGAGGTCTGGAAATCTCTGAATAGACTCCGAACCGGAACTGCAAGATCTAGGGTCACCCTGAACAAATGGGGATACCCAGTGAGCTCCACCCTATGCGATTGTGGCGCCCCCCAGACGACTTCACACATGTACGAATGCCCGCTGTGCCCCACCCAATGCACCGACGAAGATCTGATGTCAGCTCTACCAAACGCAATTGACGTCGCCCAATACTGGGCAAGACATACTTAGTTTGATTAATTTAACAATATCTGTATACCTAACCGCTTATTTACCCTTATGGACTGTAAGTTATATATAATGTAAGATGCTTCTGACTCGAATAAATAAATAAATGCGACATTAGAGGCCTGAATTCGAGAAGCTTGCATTATCTCTCTTACTTTGCTCCTGTTGGTCTAAAGGTTAGGTCAAGGAAGTGGGCTCACTGACGGGGAAAACAGAATTTCCATAGGATTAATCATCAACACTGTGCAAATCATGAAAAGTATACAGTGCAAGTTTATAGACTTGCAAAATCAACATAAAAGGATTTTTCTTTGGAGTTACAGTAAAACGAAATGGCCAATATGAAAGATCTCTTTATATATATTAGGTCTGTCTGATCATAGTGGTCACAGGACAATCAACATACTTATTACCATATTTCTGAATCATTTGACCCTCCTTTGCAATCACATCTAATATTTCGGTTGAAACTAGCTATTTGAAAAGTATTGATAATTTTTTAATTTTTAGTGCCTACTTTCAGTTTAGAGAATATTTTTTTGTAAAAACATCAAAACCGATTTTGAATATTAAAAAATGAGAGTTATGAGAATACAGTGAACTCAAATAGCGCTAGAAAATAACTGAAAAAAAGTTCATGAACAAAATAAGTTTCAAAAACTTGAGCGGGTTTCAGTCTGCACAATCTGCAGATAGCAATAGCTTCTCTTATTAGGGCAGGATTTGGTTCTCAATCAAGGGTTACTCCAGCATATTCAGCAGCTACAGCACAAAAGAATGTGCTGAATTTTGAGAAATTAGATACCTATTTCGACCACTAGTGGGAAATTCATAAGTTCTGCATCAGGATTCTTTACATAGATAGTGCTCACATTCACAATATAAAAAACAATTTTGGATGGGTGAGGCCTGTGAGAACAAATATAATTATAACTCAAAAACTCACACAACTACTTTTAAATAATGTTACACATAAATACTTTCGTCATAAGTACTGGAGGACGAAGGGTACATTGGGTATCATATGTCAATAAACAATTGAAAAATTCACAGCATATTGCTGCGGACTGAGAGGCTTCACCAGTTAATAGGAGGGTTGTGTAGCGAAGATTGGTTAAAAGTATAATAATATAATTCAGATTTTACATATATTTATACTGCTTTTTAACCTGGTTATCAGCTGCTCACAACAACACAACAAATGATATAAATATAAACAAGAGGAATCTCATTTAATCACTTTATTTCCAAAGTGCAATTACGATCTCAGCTCAAAGTTAGTTTCAGAACAGTGCAAATCAAAGCAATTCGACGCATGCAGGGTACTGAAGTGGAGTTGAAGCAAGAGTTCATGCGGGGTTACTAAGAGTTCAAGCACAGCTTTGTGGTAAGGCATGCTGAAGGTATACTTTATGGAACAAAGGTCATCTTTTAATCTCGCTCATCTACGGGGGAGCTTTCCTAAAAGCCTCTTCTGATCTGCCCAATGCAAGAGCTCACTACAAATCAAACCTGCGAAGCACATAGCCAATAAAACTGCAACAATTAATTCACCATTGATTAAATGGGTGGGTCGGTACACATATGTTTACCTGCTGCTGTGCATATCTTTTAGGGGTTTTCTCAGAGCTTATTTTTTGTAGAGGAATTCACATTCTTGACACTTTTTTTGGTATTATAACCTTCCACAATATGAAAACAAAATTAAATGGATCAGGGGATCTATACAAGTATAGAATGGCAAAGATCAGTTACTGCGCACATCAAATTATTTTTCACGAATGGAAAAATATTCAATTAGTCAGTAACTTGTCATATTCTAAGTTTTGCATACAAGAAAAAATTATTAAATTGAAAGATACATCAGAAATCTTTTGAATATGGATTAAAATTTCTCAGTTCTTGCTGGGTTTATCGCAATTTTTTTTTAACGTGATCTTTTTTTAATAATGTCAAAGGAGTTCTTTCAAAAGAATGATGAGACATTGTCTTGATTATTTGATGTATGAAGTGTTGTCCGAATAATGGAGTCAATCCATTATAACTCTGCCAAATGCAAGATCTTCTTCCAATAAGGGTTTCCACGTGTGATCCATATCAGAGGAATGTCTTGATATACATTGTTCACCAGATATTAGAATGAAGGCGGATTCTTTTAGTTTTCTCCTCTTTGGCTAGAATTGTCGTTTTACTCCATTCTACCATGTAGTCGCCATTGGATTTCAAAATATGTTCTAAACAAAACCAAAAAACAGAAGAAAAAAAATGGTGACTACAATATACCTTGTTTGTTGAAATATATAATACAATAGTTGTAAGTTTCTTAACATATATTACCTCACCTTGTACATGAAAAACAATAGTTAATAGTTGTCAAAATAGGTAACTTTGAGATGGTCATCGTATTTTTATCTTTCGTCTCCAAATACTGAAATATAAGTTATTTTTCCATTGCCTGAAATCCAATAGGTTATGAGCCCAGATACGTGTGCATAAATAGTTCACTATTTCAATTGGAGTGAAAAAATAATATTTTTTTTGACAAATTTGGTGTTTGTAAGAAAGGCTTGGCTCATATCATGCCCAACGAAGCTACACCGGTTACTAGTACTGCAGAAGGGTCATCAAATTCTTTGCCATACTTCGAGAAATTACGAGGAGGTGAAAATTATAATGATTGGTCTTTTGATGTGAATATGTTCCTGAAACTTGAAGATTTGTGATACAGCATTGTTGGATATCCTGAAGATGCTTTGGTTAAAACAAGAAAGGACCAGAAAGCATTAACTAAAATATGTCTTATGGTTCAACCGAACTGCTATTCTCATGTCAGGGGCAACAAATACAGCTAAAGATGCTTGGACGAAGTTACAATCAGCTTACGAAGATAAAGGGCTGAATAAGCGGATAACATTTCTCAGATCACTTTGTTCTATCAAGCTGGAAAATTTCCATAAAATGGAAGATCATGTAAATGAATTCATAAATGATCCCCAGAAATTGAATTCAATTGGAAAATCTGTCGATGATGAACTTTTTGGTGCCATGATGCTTCAAGGACTCACTGAGAGCTATGAACCAATGGTGATGGCTATTGAACATTCAGGTGTGCTCATTACAAGTAACTTCATCTAATCAAACTTCATCAAGACACCAAATGGAATAGTGAACGATATTCTTCTAAGCAAGCATTGTATTCCAAACAAAATAATATAAAGGTACCGAAACATAAAAATCCGTGGTGTTGGAATTGTGGTTCTACAGGTCATTACAAGCAAAATTTTACCAAGAAAATATCTCAACCCGAATCTCTTCCAAGTTCCTCTTATAAGAAGACTGAGAAGAAACAGGATAAACATTCCAAGGATAAAGTTCTGATCACAGCATTAGGGTACCAGAAGAACCAACAGAGTTGGTAATGTGATTCTGGAGCATCAACGGACATGACCCCCCACAAGGAATGGCTAGTCAATTATACAAACCAATCAAATAATGGTTTGGAAGTGTTTGTTGCTAATAGTCAGACTCTATACAGTGAAGGAATTGGTGATGTTCCTGTTAAGTTGAAATCAGATTCACGAATCGAAATGATTTCTGGGGTTACATATGTTCCACACCTTGCTTCCAATCTCTTATCAGTGAGTCAACTAGTCTCCAAAGGTTTTATGTGGCAGTTTTTGACAAAAATAGTTGCAAAATCCTAGACTCCGACAGTTGTAATATGGAGGATGAAATACAAGCCACCGCTACTGAAATGGGGCTCATATATCGCCTCGATATTAAGGAATTCGCAAATATGGCAAAACAAGTACACACCTTCTGTGGGACACCTTAATAGAGTGAGCATGCGACTATTGAAGGATGAATTAGAAATTAAATTTCTTTCAGCAACGAAACTGAGAACATTCAGTGTGAACCCTGTATTCCAGGAAAGCATTCCCGTCAACCTTTCAAAAGTGAAAAACATAAACTGTCAAATGAAAAGTTGGATCTTGTACATATGGATCTTTGTGGGCCAATGCCAGTTTCGTCTTGGGGTGGCAGTAAATATTTCTACAGCCTAATTGATGACTGCACAAGAAAAGTTTTCGTCTATTTCCTCAGAGGTCATTTTTCGAACAATTCAAAAATCGATTCGAGAATGAAAGTGGTAAAAAATTGAAGCGAATAAGCAGTGATAACGGAGCCGAATTTACTAACCACTTTTCTCAACGTGTAATATATTCATTCATTATTATAGAGAGCACTCTGTAGACGGAAAAGGTGGTTGTCAAATAAGTAATCATTTTTTGTAATCTATCAAATAATAAAGAAGTTGTTTATACTTTATTACAATTCCTTGATTGGAATATATCACAAAATTTGGCGACAAAGGAGTTTATTCAATTTAGAATCAACGAATTTAACATCTAAAATTTTGGAAGAAGTGGCAATTCCAAAACATGGCAGAAGTTGGAGCAGCAGGTAATAGTGTCCCAATTACGGTGGTTAATGCTGGTAATGTTATCCCTGTTCCAAATTTCCAAGAAGGAGATGATTGGGAAATATTCGAAGAACGTTTAGATCAGTTTTTCTTTGAAACAAGTCAGTTAATGATTGGTATGTGAAAGTCCAAATGTCAGTTTCTTGGAGATATGCTGACAGAGTGGGTGAAGGACAAATTTGTTACTGGCATGAAGTCTGGACATATTCTAGATAAATTATGTGAAGAAAACCTTCAAAGCATTTGGAAGTTTATTCGATATAGCATTGATCAAGGAAGCAGGAAACGAAAAGTCAGGTTGACATGAATCTAATTCAAAAAGTTGGAACGGTGGCAAGTTCAAAATATAAAAATGAAAGCAAAGAAAGGTTGTATGTTATCATTGCAACAAACTCAATCATGATTTTTCATGTTGTAAATTAAAAAATCTTATTTGTTCTGTTTGCAGAATGAGGGGTCATATAAGTGCAGCTTGAGAAAAATAACTTTCTGGTCAGGCAATGTGGGTAATGAGGTAGGAGATTTTGATTTTGTTGAAATGATGCACTTAGGATCACCTGATTATATGAAATCTATTCATGCTAATGTTTTGATGAATAATGTTCCACTTCAGATGGAAATAGATACAGGGGCTGGCTGGTTTTAGTTGTATACCATTTTCAATTTATGAAAAACAATTTCCGAAACTACCTCACCAGTCTACAAATCTCAAATTAAAAACATATAGTGGATCTGTTCTTATACCTGAAGGTGAAATATCAGTTTATGTTCGATTTCAAGGTGTTTCCAAGTTTTGTAATATTTTTGTTGTGAAAAATGCTTCAGAAATTTTAATGTCCTAATTCCTAAGTAACGAACGGAAAGATAGAAGAACAAACATTATAATACTGGGCCTCAAAATTGATGTTAACGAAAACTTGGCTTCTTCTACCATTTCCAACTTAAATACGCTGCTGGGTATGTCGAATCAAAATCAACGAGAAGACAGCTATAAAAGTTGGATTTATGTCACTTTTAACGAAGAAATCGCTCTTTCAGAACGTACACTAATTGAATGCAAAAATATCAATTTTCAAAGATATGTGCTACGAAGATCGCTTAGACAAAAGATTACTGATCAAGCACATGAAAGAAGCTAGATCAAAAAATCTTTCTGCTAGAATAAAAAATAATAAACTGGTCATCAACAGTAGAAGAATTGGAGAAAGTGAGAGCCGAGAGACAAGACCTTTTAGAAACTGAAGAAACTGATCATTCAAAGAACAGAGGAAGAAACTCGAGTGCCATCAAGACGGAAGGATCCACCTTTTCTCTATCCTCAGTATCTTCATGTTCTGATCCATAATTTTAACACTTAATTTTTCCCCTACATTGGGTTTTAGTATGACCGAATAATAAGCAAGAGAAACATTGTGTGACTGGTGACACATATGGGATGACTGGCATGGGCATTGAATACAAAGTAACATAACGCGGTAATATTTTTCCCTCAAATGTGAACAGGACGGTACCTGTGGGTACATATTCGACCTTGTCATCTGTTACAACTTTACGATTTAATCTTTTCAGATCAATGATTGCGGCATCTCCCGAGTATATGTACCTTATTTGTTCGACACTAAATATTGGGTTGATATGTCTTACAATTCCTTTACTTGTGACTTGGTTATAAGGGATATATATATATATATATATATATATTATATCCTTTGTTTTTTAGCACCTCATTATCGACAAAATTGTTGGCAGATATGTAGTTTGTGAATTCAATGCCTATTCTATTTTTTCCTTTGTTTCTAATTTTCCTAACATCAGTAAATTTTAAATCAAAGATTTCCTTTGCAATGTTCAAATGATTGTACTTACCTATATGATTGCCAGATTTTTTAGTAGATTCCATGTGGACTAAAAAAGGTCCATTATCTTCAGCTTTGTATAAAAAAGTTGGTCTTTTTTGTTGACTTGTCAGTGTTCCATTTGTATCCTGTGTGCTTTGAGGTTGACCTTGAAGGTTATTACTTTTTGTTTTTGATATTCCAATGATATCCATTAATTGTTCTGGAGTATGATTTAATTTTTTTATATCGTCAGGGGGAGGAAGTACCTCCCCCAGTGATGCAAACATGATTACTTGTCTTTTTCCCAACGTGTGGGAATCACACTTATAATTACATTTTTTAACACACCAATTATAAATATGATAATATCGGGAGGAAGGGTTGCTTATAGAGAGGGTTAGTTAGTAAACCAAACAAGTTTTCACCAGGAAGTTATCGCTAACTATTTTCACTAGTCGTCGTATGCACGTCCTATCAGTACCACGGTATCGACAGAACTCCTTACAACCCTTCTTTCAATTTTTACATTCTTTCTGACAAATGACAATGCGAAATCAGTAGTTGCCAACTCAACCGAACTTTCCAGGAGCACCAACCCATAAAGAAACTAATGCACCTGTGTTTGAGACGATGGTCTAGCGCAAAGCCGACATTTCCATAGGAAACAGCGGTTCATTCATAGTTGCGATACTATAGGGCCTTCAAATGCGGAGACCCATAGAGCCATCAACTCTCAACCGATTTGGTAAAGATGTAGGGCCATTTCTAGAATACCGACGCCGTCACCAAGCCGTCGTTCACGTCTTTGGGCCGCCTGTCAAGCACCTATTGATGTTTGCTGGGTAAACAGTCATATATAAATTTAAAAAACTAGAAGTGCAACCTAATATACTACCGAACTTGGACATTATCTATCTGAATGCCCAGAGTGTAATAAAAAATCGCGATATCATTCAGTCTAGCCAAGTTGTTATAATCCGAAAATTAATTTGTTGAGTGAAACTAGAGCAACAAAAGACGTTGAAGATGTTGAATAAATATTGTAAACTATAAATGTAGTCGGTGTGACTCTTCAAGTAGACACACGGGAGGAGTTTTTATATATATATATATATATATATATATATATATGGAAAATGATATCCGTTTTTCTTTCTTTAAAACATTTGTGTTGGAAAAAAAATACTGGTGTTGTGTTATAAGAATTCATCATTCATCCGCAACATGGTTGGTCACGTGCCTATACCACTCACCATCGAGCTCAGATGCCAAATTTATGGAGGAGCTGGAAGAAATGTGTG
Source organism: Gonioctena quinquepunctata (assembly GCA_018342105.1). Lineage (NCBI taxonomy): Eukaryota > Metazoa > Arthropoda > Insecta > Coleoptera > Chrysomelidae > Gonioctena > Gonioctena quinquepunctata. The sequence goes on from JAFIRS010003442.1 coordinate 123,449, forward strand.
ATAGTGTTTTTTCAACAAATCAGTGATGTATCTTGGTTGGCGATTTCAATATTGATCTTCTAAGAGACAGCTTCTACACCGATAAATTAACCAATCTGTAATTAGTATATGGTATTATGCAACATGTTAACTCGTATTACTAACTCTGGTGCGATATTAGTGGATTATGTATTATCAAACTACAATAATATTAAAGTGAATGTACTCGATTGCCCAAAAATTTCAGATCATTCCATACTCTCAATAAATTTTTATAATATCAGTAATAATTTAGACATTAATGCTACTTAAAGATACAAATCAATCTATCATACCCCATGACAGGTTTTAATGTCAGAAAACAATAATTTCAAAGTGTCTCTCCAAAAGAAATGACTCTAACTTTTTCCATCTTTGCAAGGTGAGATTGCTTCTTGAAAATGTGTTTCCCATTTCTTCCGGTCTTCCTGATGATCGTGGAAGCGTGAAATAGATTTTCGTCGACAAAAATGTATTGAAGACCTAGTGAATGCGATGTCTCTCCTGCGTCAATGTTACGAATGATTTCTGGTGAGTAATGAAAATTTAAATAAAATTTAAAAAATTTTTTTCCTCATTATCTTTATGAGTTCTTAATTAAGACTAGAATAGAAAATCAAATAACTATCTGAATGAAAATGCAAATTTTCAATTTCAGATTTTTTCTTTTGAGTTAGGGCCTTTTCAGAATATCTATCAGATGTAGTTCAATGTCCAGCGTGGCTTTAGCCGGGGAAGTAGTTGTTTTCTGTTAGACATTCACAAAAAATAACTTCATTTTAATCGTGGATTTTTCAATTCACAGAAAAATCTTTCTATCAATATTCAATTGAGAATGTTTCCCTTTTCAACATGAATACCCCACAAGAGGTTATCTTGACAATGGAAGATAGTGACCAAAGTTTATCTTTCAGTCGCAGATGATTCCACATCTGATTTTATGAACATCCTGTTTATATTTTCAACAAATCAATTTATCATACCCCATGACAGGTTTTAATGTCAGAAAACACTAATTTCAAAGTGTCTCTCCAAAAGAAATGACTCTAACTTTTTCCATCTTTGCAAAGTGAGATTGCTTCTTGAAAATGTGTTTCCCATTTCTTCCGGTCTTCCTGATATCGTGGAAGCGTGAAATAGATTTTCGTCGACAAAAATGTATTGAAGACCTAGTGAATGCGATGTCTCTCCTGCGTCAATGTTACGAATGATTTCTGGTGAGTACTCTCTTTTGGAAAACATTCTTCTTTGCCTCATTCATCTTTATGAGTTCTTAATCAAGACTGGAATAGAAAATCAAATAACTATCTGAATGAAAATGCAAATTTTCAATTTCAGATTTTTCTTTTGAGTTAGGGCCTTTTCAGAATATCTATCAGATGTAGTTCAATGTCCAGCGTGGCTTTAGCCGGGGAAGTAGTTGTTTTCTGTTAGACATTCACAAAAAATATCTTCATTTTAATCGTGGATTTTTCAATTCACAGAAAAATCTTTCTATCAACATTCAATTGAGAATGTTTCCCTTTTCAACATGAATACCCCACAAGAGGTTATCTTGACGATGGAAGATAGTGACTAAAGTTTATTTTTCAGTCGTAGATGATTCCACATCTGATTTTATGAACATCCTGTTTATATTTTCAACAAATCAATCTATCATACCCCATGACAGGTTTTAATGTCAGAAAACATTAATTTCAAAGTGTCTATCCAAAAGAAATGACTCTAACTTTTTCCATCTTTGCAAAGTGAGATTGCTTCTTGAAAATGTGTTTCCCATTTCTTCCGGTCTTCCTGATGATCGTGGAAGCGTGAAATAGATTTTCGTCGACAAAAATGTATTGAAGACCTAGTAAACCTTTGGTTTTGGAAAACATTCTTCTTTGCCTCATTCATCTTTATGAGTTCATAATTAAGACTGGAATAGAAAATCAAATAACTATCTGAATAAAAATGCAAATTTTCAATTTCAGATTTTTTTTTTGAGTTAGGGCCTTTTCAGAATATCTATCAGATGTAGTTCAATGTCCAGCGTGGCTTTAGCCGGGGAAGTAGTTGTTTTCTGTTAGACATTCACAAAAAATAACTTCATTTTAATCGTGGATTTTTCAATTCACAGATAAATCTTTCTATCAATATTCAATTGAGAATGTTTCTTTTTCAACATGAATACCCCACAAGAGGTTATCTTGACGATGGAAGATAGTGACTAAAGTTTATCTTTCAGTCGCAGATGATTCCACATCTGATTTTATGAACATCCTGTTTATATTTTCAACAAATCAACAGAAACTTATGTTCTAAAAATTCGATGACTATAAAAACCAGCTCAATAACATATAATTGGAATTTGAACTCGGTAAATGTTAATGTACTATACCATGAAATTTTACAAAACTGTGAATCTGTTATTAATAATGTAGCCCCTATACAGAGTTGTAGATATAAATCTAACCTGCCATGGTTCGATAATGAAGTACATGATAAAATTAAGGACCGCGATAAAACTTACAAGTTGTTCAAAGCCAGTAGTAAAGAAAAACGTCAAAAAAACTGGGAAATTTAAAAAAAACACAGAAATGATGTAGTGAATATCTTGAAACTAAAGAAACAGCAGTACCATTATAATAAGATTGATAGTTTTAGAAATAACCCCAAAGCCATGTGGAAAACTTTAAAGAAATTAGTTAATACAAATATAAACGATTGTCCCAAGCTATTCAATTTGAAAACGACACTCTACAAATGTTTCAAGGGAAAGTTTATAATAGCGGAAAATTAATTTTTATTTATTGAAAGTGTACGTGAAATTACAAGTATTGACTCTCCTGAAGAATGGTGTAATAAAAATTGCAACATGTATCACCAATTGGACGTATTCAAATTATTATCACTGAATGAGTTACGAGTAATAGTAAATACATTAGATTCTAAACTCTCAGTAAAAGAAATACTCAACCCCAAAATGTTGAAAGAAATGTTTGAAACAATTGGTCACATTATGTTGAATTTGGTTGACACTTCACTCAGCGCTGGCAAAATTCCCACATTACTTGAGACTAGTATTATCAATCCAATCCAAAAAAAAAACAAATACCATTAAAGCATCTGAATTTAGACCTGTGAATACACTACCCCCAATGGAAAAAGTTTTATAACTAGCCGTCTATGAACAATTATTGTAAAATTGTTTTTAACCGCTTTCTTAGTTGTTTGACCAACCCTCAGAAGTTAATGAAAACTTGTACGAGTTAAGATCACGGGGACCTTACCTTTTATAGTGGGATCCGAAACCACTCTTGGGACCTTGAAAAAATTTTTCACCAGCTGCGGGAATCGAACCCGTGCCAAGTGGAAACAGTTGACACAAGATCGACGCTGGTGCCACTGAGCCACAGGCCACATTATTGAACAACCATTCTGGATTTCGAAAAAAATACTCTTGTGAATCGTCACTACAACTCACACTATGTAAATTTAAAGAAGATGTAGACAGTAATAAACATGTAGTGTGTTCTTGGATTTGAAACGAGCTTTTGAAACCATTGACCGAAGAATTCTGTTGGCTGAATTATCTCAATATGGTTTTCATGGCATTGTTTATGATTGGATTGAGGACTATCTTAAGGATAGAAAAAAATTTGCATTCAATGTCCATTGATATTATATGGAAGTATGCATGGATTTTCAGGTGAATATCATTCAACGTTCTGCGTGGTATTTGCCAGGAAAGTAGTTGTTTTTCAGCTGAGATCTACCATTTTCTGGTTCAATTTTATATTGAATCCTTTATGTGAAGAAAACCGTTTAATTCGATTTTTCTATTCATTCCACTTCACATGGCACTTATCTTTCTATCTTAAGGATCGTAAACAAAGAGTATGTTTTAATAATTGCCTATCATCTGAAATCAGTAATGATATGAGTATTCCTCAAGGAAGTGTCTTAGGTCCGCTACTATTTATTCTTCATTTGAACGATATAGATTTATTTGTAGACTGAATTTATAAATCTGTTTGCAGATGACACCCTGATAGCTTGTAGTGATTATAACTTAGACATAGCTGTAAATAAAATGAACACAGTCTTGAAAGATATTACCAAATATTTGGGGGTAAATAAACTCAAATTGAATGTCTCCAAAACAAAAGGGATGATAATCACGACTAAATATAAATATGGTAAGCTAAATATCAATATATAAATTTGCATGTAAATATTGATCAAATAAAAAGTGTCCCAACAATGAAGTACTTGTGTTTCATGTTAGATAATACCCTTTCTTTTGATAGTCATTTTGAATTTGTAAACAAAAAAATATCAAAAAAACGATATTTTATCTCCAGAATTGCTGAATCTCTCTCAACTCATCTAAAATCACTGTGTATAAACTATAATCCAGCCACATCTTGATTACTGTGCTTCCATATTATTTATGCTAGATCTTAACAAAAAAAAACAATTACAAAAATTGCAAAATCGTGGCATGCGAATTATTTTGAAATCAAATCATATACTCCATCATTTTATGCAAACAACTTTGCAGTGGTTCTCTGTTACCGAACGTCTTCATTATCTTACAATGGTATTCATATTTAAAATCTTAAACAACTTAGCTCCTTTATATTTTCAGAAGTATTTGGTTTATCAGCATGATGTTCATTCCTATGAAACAAGAAATCGGAATGATTTTCATATTGTAAGAGTGAATAGAAGAGTACAATGAATTCATAATTTTTTAGAGGTTTTCAAGAATTTAACAAACTACCTGCATCCCTAAGAAATATTAGTCTACTTGTAAAATTCAAAAATAGCTCAAAAAATTTCATGAAAAATGTTTGAAATGTTTAAATATTATTCTTTTTCAGTTGTTTTTTCCCTAATCTGGTTAATGTTATTATCTAATTGAAAATGGATCAGTTAGTGGATTCGTTAGTAGCCCCAGTGGCATAAATATATCAAATTTCAAATATCTTAAATTTAGTCTTATAATATACTATATATATATTATTTATTGTTACAGTATTATAACTTGGCAAAATAAGAAAGTGTAAGAAAATTTAATATTGTCAAAAATTGTCTCATTTGCATAAATATTTAAAATAAGTGAACAATGTGTGATATATAATTTTTATTGTTATTTTTAATTTGTGAACTGTATATTAGGTTTCTTTCCTATTTGAAATAAAGATCTATCTATCTATAATAAAAATAATTTCCACTGTGATGTTCATGACTATAGTTCAATACCTCCCATACTTTTTTCCTCATATTACATTTTTCTTTGATAAATTAGTGTATGTTCTTTTAATGTTTTTTTTTTCAGAATAATCCGATCAATCAACCATGTGTTCTACAGACATTTGTGCAATTGGATCATTTATGGAGATCTGGTTGACACCCTTGGCGAATTTTTCATAACGGATGGCAAAACTGCTGATGACAATTTTTTATATCCAGAACAATTAATGGATTTATCTTCAAACAACATCAAGAATCTTGAACTTATTGTGAGTAGATATTTGTTTATTCTTGATTATTTAGTCATAGTATTTTGCCATATGAATTATTGGCTGATCTTTTCCAACGGTAAACCCAAAGACATGTGATGTAATTTTTGTTTCAATATATACAGGCTTTTCTTACTCTTTTTTGTATTTTTATTCGGACTATCCAGAAGAAATTTGATTAAAAAATACTTGTAATATTTCTGAGTGAAGACTCTTTGTTCCAATTGGTTGAGGTTATAAGTTTTTTTCTATTTTATACATTATTTTATTCAATGTTGTTGATACTTTGCACGGAAATAATTTCCTCCCTTTTTCTATCAAATTATTATTATAATAATAATAAAAGGAACTTTATTGAACCGAACCAAAATTTAATTCAATAGGCTATCGACCGAAGTCCTTCTGCCTATTGGTACAATTTTATGAAAAATATATATAAAAATTAAAAAAAAGTTATGCCTATTTAATCATGTTCATGTTGGATTCTCTCCCAGGTAGTCGCCTGGGGGTGTCGATGTAGTGCTTGAATTTGTGGGTCTCTTATGAGGGTAAATCTGTTGAGGAGCTCTATGTTTATGGGCTTCAGACAAAATCGGTGGAGTAGATGTTTCAGACGATCCTCAATCGGCATAACGTTGGTGAGCTCATATAAGAGGTTGTTTGGCGGGTTGTGTAGTGGGTTGTTTGGGTGACGAATTTTTGTGATAGTCCTTAGTGCAGTTGTTTCCGCAACTTGCAATTTTCTTCTAGTTGTTGGCTTGCAGTTGAGAAAAACAGTGTGTCCCTACTCAATCAGTGGTCTGCAGATGAGTTGGTAGATTCTGCTGGCTGTTGGGATATTGATGCCTTTATTTTGGTATGTGAGACAACTGAAATGCTTGGCTCTGGATATCATTTGTTTCTTTTTTTCCTCTAGGTGTGTGTTGAAGATATTATTATTATAATTTTTCAATTTTCAATGAATCCAAAGTATTCATTGATCCACTGGATTGATACACAATGCCTATTCTTCAAGTAGCGATGAATATCTCATCTGCACTATTCTACAGACTATTTCTTTATGTTTAGTAAAGAACCTATTTCATAATACAAAAATTATGACATAATTTGTTTACATTGATTACATTTGTTTATATTGGTTACTGTTACTGAAATCAAAGTTGATACAATCATTAGCGGATTGTCACACAGCTCTGCTCTAGACTAACTGGTATACTCATTATGTTGCAGTGTAGGGCCCCGAGCTCAAAGGGTACCCCACGGCTTCCTTTTTTTTTCATGAATATTCCAGTATTTTAAAAAAATAAATGAAAAATAACTGTATTTTCAATCCATTGACGTTTTGAGTTTTGTTAAAAATATCAAGAACTTTTCGAAACATTCCCTGTTATTAGCTTGCTGATATGGTGATCCGTTTGTCATGAATCTCTAGTGGCTCAAGTAGTTCAAAGTTCTCTGATCTCACCGGCCACTGTCGGCATCATTTCGGTACCTTCGTAAAAGCACCTTATACAACTGCTCAGAACTCGGTGCATGCGCTCCAAAATACGGAAGCCAATTAAGGGTGTGCTAAATATTTTTCTTAGTGTTTAGTTTTGTTCAGAGTTTGCTCATTTTGGTAAAAGAAACAAGTTAGTCTCAACGACGTCCGTGTTGGAATCCGAGAGGCTAAAACCTATAACAATAAAAAATAAGGTGTTTCGATGAGTGGGTTGTTTCGAGGAATATCCGTCAACGGATGGTCCCAGGTTCGAAATCCTTTCTCATTGACTTAGTGCAAAGCTGCTAGTTCTCAGAACAAAATTGACTTTCGAGGCTTCTTAGCGTGTGTCCTTCCTGAATAGAAAATTATTTTTCTGAGTTTGGTCAAAGATAATCCATAGTCTCCTGCAAGGCTTAATTTACCAACTAAACAATATAATAATTGGTAAATACGTCCAAGTAAAATACAAAGTCAGTAATAGTAAAATCATTCAAAGTTAGAAAAATTGTAAAAATATAATAATTGGTAAATAGTCCAAGTAAAATACAAAGTCAGTAATAGTAAAATCATTCAAAGTTAGCATAAGACACACATTAAAAAGGAAAACAGACAAGAACATAATTGAACATAATTCCTAATTGAACATAATACATAATTGAAAATCACTAACCTAATTGAAAAACTCCTCTAATGTGTAGCTATTCTTCTCAATTATGAATTTTCTAACATTTTTTTTAAATATATGAACATTTGTCACATTTTTTATTGAGTCAGGAAGGTGATTGAAACATTTGCATCCTATGATAAGTGATAATGATAAGCTAGTAAAATAACAACATTTCTTTGCCTGGCCTTAGCAGTGGTGTGCTTTTGGAGGGTATGATGAAAATTAAAACAATTAAAAAATGGTGGAATTGGAGTGTAAAATAAAAAATGGTTCTAAAGATAAATCAAATTCAGTCTTTGCCTGCGACAATTGTAGGACTTATATTTGTGGTGACTGTTCAGACCTACCTTTCGGAAATCAAATGTATGACCCATCAAAAACGTACTCTGAGATACAACTGAAAGAGTTGTAAAAATTTGACTTTATTGAATTCTATAAAAATAAAATTAATGATAAAAAACAAATTATTGAAGGAAAAAATGAAATAATCCAGATCTTACAAAAAAAAAAAATTGGAAATCTCAAAATTATATGCCGAGGTTGCTGGTAACTCGGCAACTAATGCCGTCTCAAAAGATGTTAAGAAAAATGTTCCTGCTATTATAATACATCCAAAAACCCTGCAAAGTGCACAACTACTAAAGAAGACATTCAGAACAGGATTGACCCCAAGCAAGTAAATATAGCAATCAATTCTGTCGAAACAGCAAGAAATGAAACTTTAATTGTCAGTTGGGTAGCGAAGAGGATGCAAAGAAGCTGATAGAAGAGACAAAAAACCTAGATCTTGAAAATAAATATAATATAAAATTATCTCAAATGAAAAAACCTAAAATAAAAACATAACATCCTGTACAGAATCTGAAAAAATGTCCGAAGAGAAAATCGAACAAACTTTAAGAAAACAAAAATCTCTTGATAAAAAAATTATATTTAATTAAAAATGCATGGAAAAAAAAAGTTTATTTCAGCTGGGAACGATGTCCAATTTATGAAGATCTAATGGTACCTAGATGCAAGAAATGCTACGCAGACAAAGAAATAATATAACCTTTTTGCATTGTGGAGAACATACATTTAAGAAGTGTCCTAAAATTAATAAAAAGGGCTGTAATTGTTTAAGATCAGTGGAAAAGTATAGTCATTTAAACTATAATCTTGACCATGATGCCTTGGATGAAAATTGTCCATCGCTAAACTATATATATATATATATATATATATATATATATATATATATATATATATATATATATATATATAAATAGAACTTCTAAATAATCTGGAAATTGAATCAAACTCTAAACGTAGTATGAAATCTGTTGATGTTGAGGAATTAAAAAGTAAAATAATAAATGGTCGTAGGAAAATATAGTTTTGCATTGAAATATTTGCAGTGTATCTGAGCATTTTGATGAACTCTTGATTTTTTTAGAGTCTGGTAACTTTCATGACATAGATGTGTTAATTTTGGATGAAACATGGAATAAATTTGATATAAATCAACTATCAATACCTGGTTTCACTGCTAATTTTAACAATAGCACCAACAATCAAAATGATGTCCTGTTGATATATATCAACAATAGGATTACATATGGTATTAAACACACTATTTTGTAAGATTCAATAACGATATAAATATTTTTGAAAAAAGATATAATAATAGGTGACTTCAATTTTGATATTCTGGATGACTCGAATATAAGCAATAGGTACCTGTCAATGTTGATGTCTCTGGGATTTCAATCACATATAAATACTTACACTAGGGTAACACCTACTTCTGAAAGTTGCATAGACCATATTTTTGTAAGGCAAAACTTAAATTCCAACTTTCTTTTAATTCCCGCTGTAATTAATCATAACATCACTGATCATGTTGAAAAGGGAAACATTCTCAATTGAATATTGAATAATTTTTTTTTTCTGTGAATTGAAAAATCCACGTAAAAATGAAATTAGAATAACTTTCAGATGTAGTTCAATGTCCAGCGTGGCTTTAGCCGTGGAAGTAGTTGTTTTCTGTTAGACATTCACTTCATTTTTATCGTGGATTTTTCAATTCACAAAAAAATCTTTCTATTCAATATTCAATTGAGAATGTTTCCCTTTTCAACATGAATACCCCACAAAGGTTATCTTGAACGATGGAAGATAGTGACTTAAGTTTATCTTTCAGTCGCAGATGATTCCACATTGATTTTATGAACATCCTGTTATATTTTCAAACAAATCAATCACTGATCATTTTCCCATATACAGATCGCAAGACAAAATGTTATTGCTCGCAATATTGTAACAGAAAAGGTGATCAACCAGTTTGATCAAGATAAGTATTTGAAGTTGATAAGTGAAGCTAGATGGGATTCTGTTCTACTCAGTAATGATTCCACTGAAGCTTGGACAGCTTTCAAAGAGATTTTGATGTCTATAATGCGTGCAAGTCACGAAAATTTATTAAAGTAAAGGAATATAAAAAAATTAAGCCTTGGATTAGTAATGGTATAATTATTTCTATAAAAGAGAGACAAATTAAAATTAAAATGCTCTAAAAAATAAAAGTAATATACTTTTCGAAAATTATAGAAACTGCAAAAAATAATCATTACTCTCAAGAATTATCTAAGAATATGAACAATATGAAAAAAATATAGCATAATTAATGAAGCCACAAATAGTAGTACCAGAACTTGATATGGCCAACTTCTGTAACAATCACTACATAAAGGTTGCTGTTGAGATGGCTCAACGTATAAAGAATAACGATCATGTAGACAACTATTATCCCAACCCAAAAAATTCCATGTTTCTGAAATTTCTTGGCAGACATGAACTAGTTTTGATGGTGTCACCTCTAAGCTGGTTAAAATTTGTCATATGCATAATAATATCGACCCTTTAATCATGTTTTAATTTAATTTTTACAAAGGAAATATCCCTTAAAAAAAACCAATTTTTAAAGGAAAAAACTATAGGCCTATCAGCATAATGACCACTTTTGCCAATTATTGGAAAAATGTTTGAAGAACAGATTATGCAATTATCTTGAGAATATCAACATCCTAAGTAGTAAGCAGTTTGGTTTTCAAAAAGGAATCAGTACAGATGACGCAATGTTTCATTTAGTGAATCATATTAAAAAAACCTAGATAACAATAAAAAATTCATAGGGGTATTCATAGACCTGGCAAAGGCTTTCGACACGGTCTCGCATGACGGACTGCTTGATGTTCTTAGACATTACGGGGGGGTGAGGGGCCCAGGGTTGAAAGTCTTTGAAAGCTACTTGACCAATAGATCACAGCAAGTTAAAATCCAAAATGTATACAGTCTTCCCAAGACCATCGAAATAGGTGTTCCTCAAGGTACTGTACTTGGACAATTGCTTTTTGTTACATATATAAACTCCTTGCTACAAACTGATATAGGTGGTAACATCATATATTATACTGACGATACAGTACTTCTTTTTGTTGATAAAACATGGAAAAATATAAAATTGAAATCTGAAAATGGCATGAGTATTGCTAAAGAGTTGTTTGACCAAAACAAATTATCATTAAATATAAACAAAATGTTAGTAATGCAAACAGACCATCCTACTAATTTGAATTTCAAATTGATCTAAGAATTCAAGA